>PVHY01017993.1:0-30175 GCA_004024945.1 Uropsilus gracilis
GGCAACGAGAGCCTGCGGTTCCACAGGCAAAAATAGCAAGACCTAGTCTCAAAAAAAAAAAAGGAAAAACTGGCCTCCAGCTAAATGTGAGCAGCAGGTCCCCCCGGGCGGGCATGTGAGCCCAGGGCGGCCGGAGCACACGTCCCCCACAAGTTAGCCAGCTGTCCCTCCGGCCCAGGGATTTGCTGCCAGCAAGTCCAACTGCTGCCAGCAGGGGGCCCCTCAGACCTCAGCTGCCAGGGCTGGGTGGCACGTAGGGGGTAATGGGCAGGAGTGAGGGCTCCTGTGCCGTTGGCGCTCCTGCTTGCTTGCTGGCTCTCCCACAGGTCAATCTCCTCGTCCCTGTCACATACTTGGTCTTCTGGGCGTTCCTGCTGGTCTTCAGCTTCATCTCAGAGCCCATGGTGTGTGGGGTCGGGGTCATCATCATCCTCACAGGGGTGCCCATTTTTTTCCTGGGAGTGTTCTGGAGAAGCAAACCAAAGTGTGTGCACAGACTCACAGGTGAGTGGGCAACTCCCCGAGGGGGGGGGGGCAGCTCCTTCTAAAACTGGGTCTCCCAGTGACCATGGAGGCAACCACCACCAATGCCTCCCTGCAATGCGGCCCCCCGTGACCAGACCCCACTCTCACAGAGGGGTCAGCTCTCTGAGGACCCCTGACAGACTCCAAGGGTCCATCTGTCTGTGTGTCTGTCTGTCCTCAGAGTCAATGACACGCTGGGGCCAGGAGCTGTGTTTCGTGGTCTACCCCCAAGGATCCCCGGAGGAGGAGAATAGCCCCTGCCAGCCCTCCCCACTGCCCACCACAGACAAGCCCTTGAAGACGCAATGAGACATCTGTGGGGCCCGAAGCAGCTGTTTCTGTTTACATGTTGTTTATTGAGGAGGTGTTTTTGCAAAAAAGTTCTTTTTTCTTGGAAAAAAAAAGGAAGCCAATTCTTAGAGGCCTGCGGTAAGGATGCCCTGAAGTTGTAGGCGGGGATCCCTGTCAGCGCTGCCCTGCCAGCTTGGCTGAAAAGGTCTATGAATAAAACAGGGCTGGTGGTGAGCTTGGCCCAGGTCGGTGCCTGGTGAGCGTAACTTGCGTGGGGCACGAGTAGAGCTGGCGGGAGTAGGAGACCACAGGGGCCCTGGGCATGAGGGGTCTCTACTCCTTGGGCCAGGGACTCTCTCTGGGGCTGGCACGGTAGAGTCCAGAGTCGCCCCGCCCCCAAGAACAGGGGGTTCAGGAAGTCACTTGTGGAATGTGGAAGCAGGTAGAAAGATGGAGCTTCAGATAAGAGGAACACCTCCTATCTCTCTAGCCCCCTCTGGCACACTAGAGGGTGGGCGATAGCACCTCTCTCCCCTGTAACCCAGCTTCCTAAACTCTATAAAATGTCCCCCAAAACATATGACCTATTAGTGATGGCTGTTGCCCCCAAAGGTAAATTCTCCTGTTATCAGGCATCCCCACATCCTCCCTGCTACATGTCACGTATCCTTTGCCACTTCCTCATTGCATCATTGCAACATTTCCTTGCTGGGGTATATAAGTGGCACCTCAACTTCATTAAAGTGAGACCTAAACATGCTTCCCAGGATCCCCATTCTGTGGGCTAGCCTCACAGATCGCTAGCCACCTCTTCTGTCTCAATTTCTTCTTCATTCCACAAGCAGTTCCTAAGAGCCACTGAGTGCCAGGCCCTGCTACCCCGGCTGGAGGCTCAGAACCCAGAGCACAGGGGATCCTCCTGCAGCTGTCTCCCCATAAATCACCACCGCTGGGTATCAGAACTTCAGAGCTCGAAGTCTCAGTTTGCATGTGGGGGAACTGAGGCTCTGAGACAGGATGGGATGGACTTAGCCAGTCTGCTGTTGCCTTGGCCTCTATCCCTGAGAAGGCACAGGCAGTCTCTCTGGGCCTCAGGAACCTGTGGGCTTCCTCTACTCCATGCCCACACCTCCAGCCCTATCTGTGTGCCCAGGAGGGTGACCTCACAGCCAGAGGGCAAAGGACAAAAGCATCAGGCTGGCAGGCATGGGGGGCACTGAAGCCTCCTGGTCCAGCTCCTGGGCCCACAGTTACAGCGTGAGCACCTTAGACTCGTCTTGCTCGCCAAGCTCAGCTCTGCTGCCCGGAGCGGAGCCACAGAAAACATGCTCGAGCCTCGGCCCGGCCTGCTGCTTGCCTGGCCGTGACCTCCCATGACGGAGCGGAGGAGGTAGATGGAGACCCCAGGGGGCCTGTGTGCACCCTGGACCCACAAAGGGCTTGTCTCCGCCTCCTCCACATCCAGGCCCCCAGGCTGCCCACCGTGCCCTCGGGGCCAGGGAGTGCAGCTACTGGGCTGGCTGGGCTCCAAGCGGCCTCTGCAAGAAAGAAGGACGCAGAGGCAGGGTAGAAACCACTGTGTATTCCCTGGTTACAAAGCGGGGCTGTGGCGATCACCAGCGTGTCCAGTGAGTCAGCAGACCAGCAGGGCCTCATCATCACTGACCTCCGATGTTGGGGAGCAGGGTGGCGGGGGGCTTCTGCAGACACCCATCGGCTCCGGTGGGTGGGGGCCTAGGGTGCTGCTGGCAGTAGGGGCCAGGGGGCGAGCGTCCTGGGTGGTGCAGAGCTCCTGCGGTGTGTCCGCTGGGGCTGTGCTGTCCTCCAGAGGGTCCCTGTCCTTGTCCACCAGACTGCACTCTGGGTCCCGCAGGCTTGCAGCAGGCGGCACTGAAGGTCCAGCATCTGGCACATGGCTGGGTGCACTGGGGGGCCCATCCCCAGCTGCCCCGGGGCTGTCTGTGTCTGTGAGGGGTGCTGGGGTATCTGGGGTGGCCCCTGGAGCGGGCTGGAGGAGTCCGTCCCCCAGCACAGTCTGTGAAGTGCGTGCAGCGGTCAGCAGTGGGATCTGTCCGCGAGGTGCTCGAGGTCGGTGGAAGAGCCTGTTCCAGAAGCGGCCGAGGCGGCGTCGGGAAGGCCCTCGGCGGGAGGCATGCCGGCGCATCTGCCGCCGCATGGCCGTGCGGAGGTTCTGCAGCACGGAGGCCTGCTGGGGGTACAGTGCTCAGGGGCACAGGCCAGGCCAGCTCCCAAAAGATCGAAACCAGCTAGTCCGCCATCCTGTGGCACCCTAGCCGGCTCCAACCCACCCAGACCACGCCCTCTGCCCCACCCTCCCACCCTGGGACCACGCCCTCTGCTCCGCCCTCCTCCTGGGGCCCCACCCTCGGCCCCACCCTCCTCCTGGGGACCACGCCCTCTTCCCCGCCCCCTCCTGGGGACCACGCCCTCTGTCCCGCCCCAGCCCAGGGACCACGCCCTCCACTCCACCCTCCTCCTGGGGACCAGGCCCTCCTGTCCTGGGAGGAGCTGCAGGCGCCCCAGCACTCACCTGGGAGGCACTGTAGACAGGGAAGTCCTCCACAGGCGGAATGAGGCCTTGAGCGATGAGCTGCCCATAGGAAGGGGGGGCCTCCCGGCGCACAAACTCGGCCTCCAGGCGCGTCATCTGGGTCTCAAAGGCTCTGAAGGAAAGCGGGCAGAAGAGCAGATGGCAGGGCCGGTGGGACTCCACCTCCCAGGCAGCCACCTGTTCAGGGGCTCAGCAGCAGGACTTGAGACCCGACCCTCTTTGGCCACCCCGAACCCCCAGGCCCCATCGTGTGCAGGACAAACCCATTGAGCCCCACTGACAAGCCCAGGGCCCTCTGATCAGGGAGCCCTCTCCTGCCTCTCTCCAGGGAAGTGAAACCGGGCTGGGGGTGTGGGCCAGGGACCGGGGCCAGGGCTAGGGATGGGGACAGTGACAGGGCCGAGCTTGGGACCAGGCTGGGGGTGGGACCAGGCACAGGACGGGGGCAGGGACAGGACGGGGGCAGGGCTGGGGACAGGGATAGGGTTGGGGACAGGGAAAGAGCCAGGGCTGGGGATGGGGACAGGGCCAGGAACAGGACTGGGGACAGGGATAGGGTTGGGGACAGGGAAAGGGCCAGGGCTGGGGAGGGGGACAGTGACAGGGCCGGGCTTGGGGACCAGGCTGGGGGTGGGACCAGGCACAGGACGGGGGCGGGGACAGGGCCGGGCAGCAGCAGCCCCGCCCACCTGTACTCCTGCGTGCGCAGGGAGTAGAGCTTGAAGGCGCAGCCCAGGGCGATGACCAGCAGCAGGCCGCACACCAGGCTGCCGATGAGGGCGGCGGTGATGACCTTGCGGGGCACGGCGGCCAGGCAGCCGTGCTCGTCGCTGCCGTCCTGGCAGTCCTCCTGGCCGTCGCAGCGCCACGTCTCGAAGATGCACAGGTTGGTGCCGCAGTGAAAGGTGCCCGGCTGGCAGGAGAAGCAGTTCTTCTCGTCGGCGCCGTCGGGGCAGCTCTTCTGGTTGTTGCAGCGGTCGCTGGGCGCGTAGCACAGGCCGCTGCCCCCCTCGCAGGGGTACTGGTCGGGCGGGCAGGCGGGGCAGCCCTGCTCATCGCGGCCGCTGGCGCAGTGCCACCAGCCGTCGCAGCGCTGCGGCTCGGAGAAGCAGCCCGCCTCGCCCGCCTCGCCCGCCTCGCCCGCCTCGCCCTGGCCGCTGCTCCCGCACGGCTGCTCCCAGGGCAGGCAGTAGCCCTTCACCTGGTAGGTGGCGTTGAAGCCGTGGCCGGCGCTGCGGGCGCGGGCGTGGTAGGCCACGGTGAGGCGGCCCTGGGCGGCCTCGAGGCTCACGGGCCGGTGGTTGCTGCGGTAGGAGAGCGTCTGCAGCAGGCGGTCCCCGCGCTCGCCCAGCCCCTCGTACACCTGCACGTAGTCGTCGTAGCCCAGCCGCAGCTCCAGCTGCAGCAGCACCCGCCGCGGGTCCTGCGTGTCCACCAGCCACGTGCAGTGGAGGTCGGAGGGCCCGCGGGCGGCGCCGAACAGGTCCGGGGATGCAAAGGAGCCGTAGAAGCTGCCCAGCCGCCGGCCGCAGGCCAGGTCGGGGCAGCCGGCCTCATCGGAGCCGTCGCCGCAGTCCTGGGTGCCGTCGCAGCGCCGCTCCGCTGGCAGGCAGCGCGTGGACCGGGCCCCGCTGCAGGGGAAGGTGCCCCCTGGGCACAGGCTGCCCGGCGGCTCCGAGGCCGGCGCCGAGCAGTTGCCTTCATCCGAGCCGTCACCGCACTCGTCCACGGTGTTGCACTGCCACGGGCCGGGCAGGCACTTGCCGTTGTCACAGTGGAACTCGTCTGCCTGGCAGGACGCTTGGCCCAGCTTCCCTGCAGGGGGAGACGGTCGGGGGGGGAGGGGCAGGGCCCTAAGGTGAGGCCTCTGACCAGGAGTGTTCCCCCGCCCAGCTGGACCTCTCAGGCTCAGGAAGAGGCGGGCCCGGGGAGAGGGGCCCTGGCCTCTGCATTCCTTCTGGCTGACAGAGCCCTGGATGCCTGAGCGGGGGTGGGGGTGGGAGGGGTGGGGGGGTGGAGCAAGCCCCAGGTCCACAGCATAAGTCACCTGGGCAGGTGCCACGACTGGGTTCGTGCTGGGGGGAGACGGGGCCATGGGGGGAGACTCAGCAGGGAGCAGGCCGGCAGCAGGTGCCCAGCCTGCAAGCATCTGCGGGCCCACTGTGCGCCCTGGGGCCTCCACCCTGCCCTGCCGCCCGCGTCACCTCGGATGTAGGAGAGACGAAAGCCCTGGGCCTGGCCGGAGCTGGAGGCGTCGGAGTGGAAGAAGATCCAGACGTGGTCTCGGGCAGAGGTGAAGGCCGGGGGGATGGCCGAGCCGCAGAGCCGGAAGGCCTCCTGGCGGGGCGGGGCCGCCGGACCCAGCATGAGCCAGTCCAGGGAGCACTGGTGGGACTCCTCCACGTCAAAGTTGCGGAAGCTGCGGGGGGAGGGCAGGGAGGACGGCAGGCGTGGCTGAGGACCAGCAGGGGAAGTCGAGCCTGAGCCCACCACCAGGACAGCTCCCCCCATGCCTCTACTTGCCCACTTCCGGTCACCTTGTGGCACCAGCCGCCACGCAGGGGTCCAAGGGCAGCTCCATGAATCAGCATGTCTCTCTCTGCCCTCCACCAGCACCCCCAAGGCACCCCCCCACCCCAAAGATTAAGTTGAGAGAAGTCAGGGGCCTGATACTCTCCCATGAAGGGTGAGGCCTGAGGGCCCAGCTCCTCTCATGCCGGGTCTACAGGACTGACCGGCACATGTCACAGGTATGGGCACTGAGAGGGGCTGGGCTCTCCAGGCTGGACCAGGCTGGGCGTGGGGACAGCTCGTCACAAAGGGAGAAGCTCTGGTCCTGCACCCCCACCCAGGCTGTGGATACACAGCCCCTAGGGCCATGGAGTATTCTAGAATAGCCAGAGAGCAAGGGGTCTTTGAAGAGAGGGTCCCTGAGAGCCATGGCCCTATAACCACAGGGGACAAACACAGGCACCAGGACAGTGGTGCTTCCACGTCCCTGTACTCTGGAGCCGTGGGGCAGCTCCATGGGCCCTCCACATGGGCTCTGGCTCGTCAGCCTACTATTGCATGGCCACCCCAGCCAGGGCTTCTAGCCTCAGTTCTACCTAGTCCATCACCGCACCCCATTTCCCTCTGCATGTCCCCACCACTCAAGCATCAGGCTCCGGCCTGGTTCCCTCTCCTGCAGAGGTTGTTCAGGGCCCCATGCCAGCCTGACCTCAAGTCATCCCTGCAGGACAGAGGGCACTTCTGCCACCTCACAGACAGCTGGGGTATGCCCACCACTTTCCAGGGCCCCCTTCCAGGCAGCACTGCAATGGCTAACGGACTCCACAGCCCAAGAGGGGGCCCCCAGTAGGACAAGGCCCAGCCCCAGATAATCAGCCATAGAGCCCCACAGAGCAGGGCACACTCTACCCTCACAGTGTACATGCATCCACATGGAACACACATGTTCCCTGCATGCACTTGCATACACTCTGCTGACACGTATGCCCTCTGCACCTGCTCAGACACATGCTCACATACACGTGCACACATGCATGTGCCTCTGCCTGTGTTCATATATGCGCTTAACACGTGCAAGCACACACATTCCCCCGGACAACCCCTGGGACGTGGTACCTAATGGTGATCATGTCCCCACGGTCGCCCTGGATGTACCAGCTGCAGTTGGTGCCGGGTGGGTAGTTGAGCGGCCAGGCTGGGCTGTAGATGACGCCACGCCGTTCTGTGCGCTGCTCCAGCTTCCCACTGCAGGCGGCTGTGGGGAGAGGAGGCTGAGAATTGCTGGTCTCACCTTTGGGGGAGAAAGGGGTAGGGCTGGAGAGCCTCGCCCCCATGATTGGACACAGACCTTCCCCAGGGTGGTGGAAGTGGTATGTGACCCAGAAGGGCGGGGGCCAAAAAGGATCCACGCAGACTCAGGGGAGACACTAATCCCACCCTGTGCACAGAGTCTAGATCCCAGCCCACCCCGTCCCCAGAGGGACTGGAAGTGAGCTCACAAACAGCTCCCCCTGGCACCTTTGAGGTACAGCCTCTGGACCTTGGGCCTTCAGGTGGAGAATTCCACACCCAAAGCCCCACACAGGCAACCCTGCTGCTGTCCCCTGACCACCCCTGCCCCCCACGCTGGCCAAATACAGCAAAGCCTGGGGGGAGGGGCTTTGCTCACCCAACACAGATTCACTGAGCACCTACTATGTGCAAGGCACGAGCATCAGGCGTGAAGGGTAGGTGGGGAATTAGGGAGCCTGGGGGACACGCACTTGATGAGGCTCCCACGGTGGGAGGAGGACACAACCTGAGCAAGGGCCAGTCCAGCTCTGCCTGGGAAGGCAGGCTGGGTCTGATGACGCCTCATCTAGGGGTCAGGTTTCATCCTGGGCAGAGGAGGCAGATATCACAAGCAGATGAGGACTCTGAGACTCGGAGAGGATAAGTGACTTGCCCAGGGCCACACGGCCAGTAATAGCAGTCAGGACACCCCCTCCTCCCACCCCACCCCCCCCAGGTCCAGAGGCACACTCAGCCTCGTGCTATTGGCCCAGGGTCAAGGTGTTCGTGAGGTGTGGACCATGCTGTGACAGGGACAAGTTCAGAGCATCAGCAGCCAACACGAGTGAGGGGCCCCGCAGAGTGCGGGGGCTGAGGGGACACCGACAGGCACAGGATCCATGGAAGCATCTGTCCTGAGTCAGGATGCTCCGCCAGAGGGGTGGGAGCCGACCTCTGCTCCCCTGTGCCCTCAGCACCCAGCGCTGGGCCTGGCAGGGCAGGTTAATGCCCAGCCCTGCC
The DNA here is from genome assembly GCA_004024945.1 of Uropsilus gracilis. Classification (NCBI taxonomy): domain Eukaryota; kingdom Metazoa; phylum Chordata; class Mammalia; order Eulipotyphla; family Talpidae; genus Uropsilus; species Uropsilus gracilis. Next base: position 8,192 of record PVHY01017993.1, read on the forward strand.
CTGAGACCTTCCTCCTTGGGACAGACACAGAGGCCAGGTCTCCCCCCTCACTGGTGGGGAAACATCAGGCCTACAAATCTCCCCGGGTGTCACTTGCTGCCTTGGCCAAGACCTGTGCCTAGCCCTCCTTTCAGAGACCGGGGGGTCGGCCACTCCGGATCACAGGCCAAGTCAGGAGATGTCCAGATGCCAGCCCACGGCCAGCCCAGCTCTGCTTCTCCACAGAGCCCTTAAGAATCGCCCCCCTGCAAACAGCCTCACGCCAGAGAGCCACAGGGCCACTCCAGCGGTTCCCACCTGGGAGGCAGCAATGTCACCCACTGCTGTTCACTCTTCTCCACAGTGGGAACTGCAGAGACTGGCTTCCGCAGCTGTCAGCCCTGCCCACACAGAGTGGACTTGGAGTAGGAGGGAGGCGGGGTCCAGGCAGGGAGCTGGGAGCTGGGGGGGGGGGGCGGTATTGCCTGGATGTTTCTTGGCCATGGGCCTGCAGCATGCCACCAGCTAAGACTTGTCCCTGGCCCTTCAGAGATGTCAGGCCTCACTTCCACCCCCCAATCAGAGCCAAGTACAGGCAGGGGAAGGGGCCTTGGCTGAGGGGCACAAGCCTGTGCGGTGTGCCAGGGCGGTCCCACAGGATCCCGAGGAGCATCTGAGCTCAGGGCTGCTGGGGAGGGCTGGAGGAACAGTTCCTGTCTACGCAGGCTGCTGGGAACCCTGAACGTGCGTCACAGGACTCTGGGCTCAGGGGAGGTTGCGGTCAGAGCTAGCCTCCATTCACTTAGGAAGCTGCAAGGCTGGAGTTAGACTACAGGGTACCTGTGGCTCCAGGCCACATAGGCTGTGCGGGCAGCTCAGGACACAGGGTGGCACGCCAGGCATGGCAGCCCCTGGAGTGGGCAAGGAGGACCCTGTTGGGGCCAGAAGCTTCAGTGGCTAAGAACAACCAACCTGCATGGCTGTCCCCTCCCTGGCTCTGCAAGTGGCCCTTGACCCTGAGCATAGGCACAGGGTCTTCTCTGGCCCTAGGCACAGGCCTGGAGCAGACATGCTTGGGACAGCAGGTCTACCAACCAACCCTGCTAGCAGGAGGGCTGGCCGGGGCTCCCACCCCTGTGCCCTCTCCAGCCCACTCTCGGCGGCAGCCACAGACACCAGGCCCAGGTGGCCCTGGTCAGTCTTCCGGAAATCGGTTGAGGAGACTGAGGAGTCAGCTGCCAGGGCCAGGCTGCCAGGCCGGCCTGGGGCCGCTCGGTGCTGAGAAGGCAGGGCCCTGGGCCAGCCGAGTCAGCAGAGGAGGCCAGGCCACAGGGAGCCAGAGCTGGTATGTGGAGACAATCAGGAGGGGGACAGAGAGTCCACGTTGAGGAGATGGGAACTAGCAACCCCAGGTAGCTCCTGCCCCTCCACACAGCAAACCTGTCAGGGGCACCCAGACTAGAGACCACGTGTCCCCCCTCCTCCCCGGCCTCCTGCATTACCAAAGGCCCACTGGTGGGCTTAACATTCACTGCCCCTGGTTGCTGCCCTCAGCAAACCCCTCTCCTGGCCCCGGCCTCCCCTCCTGCTCCTGACAGCGCTGCCGTGTGGACTGGGCCCTGGGCCCACATGAACACAGTCAGGCTGGACAAACAGGCAGGAGGTGAGGACGGAGCCGGATGTCCTCCGGGCATCCATGAATCACAGGGTCAGAGCGTTAACCTCTGTCCCGCCAAGCCACCTGGACCTTTTCTTCCCCGAGCACACTGCTGACGCAAAGCCAAACCCCACCCACCTGCCCCTTCAGAGCGCAGCTTAAGTCAACGCTTCCCCACCCGAGGTCACCCCGGAATCAGGGAACAGGCAAGCAGCGAATGCCCAGTAGCCTAAAGCCCGTGGGAATTATTCAAGCTGGTGAGTCCTAAGCCAGGTCCTCTGTCCCGGGCCGACCAGCCACCCTGTAAGAAGACCCAGATCAGGCCCTCCCTCACTCCTGCGGCTGCTTAGACACACCTGACATTTCCCTGCGACCCCTCAAGATACACAAGTCATAGACCTTCTGTGGTCAGCGCCTGTGTCTTTGTGCCCTCACTCAGCCTCACCATTATCAATTAAATCCCACTTTTCTTTTGAAAGAAGGAGGCATCTCCAGGTACCTCATCTCCTCGGGGAACCTAGGTCCTACAGGAAACACAGCTGTCCACAGCGCCAGGCCTGTGACAGTTTGCTGGTAGTATTAAGGTGACAATGCCAAGCCTCTTTGCTCATTTAACTCTAATGATGTGGACACTGTTGTTGTACCCATTCTACAGAAGGAGAAAGTGAGGCTCCCAAAAGGTTAACCTTGCCCAAGGCCAGGGTTCCAGAAAAGAAACACCTGGACTGAGACTGGAAAGGCCAGGTGACCTCAGGCATGGAGCCAGAAACATGCAGGCCCGTGCAGGGTAGGGTGTAGGGCAGGGAGGAAGGCGACGCCTCTTACCTAGGGCAGGAACTGCGCTGCTGAGCCGTCCAGTGAGAACGATGTTCACTGTGGGACACACAAGGGGCTTCAGCGGGCGGCAGCGGCTCCTGGAGTGCCCAGGACCTCCCCTGGGCCAGCTGCAGGCCTCCGGCACAGGACTGCACAGACCAAACTCCAGGCCGGCTCTCTCCATCTCACATGGCGAGGCCTGCAAGGCTTCCACACAGACTGTTCCCACCCAGGCCTGCCGGGACGACAGGGGCAAGGCCCCCGTGGGGTCTTGGGACCCTACCCACACACCCATGACCAAAGGGAGCACAGTGCTCGCAGACTACACCGGAAGGACCTCTCCTGCCCCTGCCCGCACCTGGGAATGCTCACTCACTTGGGAGCCTCGGGCCTGGACCACCCATCAGAGAAAGGCGGGGTTCCTGACTGTCTAGGGGGTTCCCACAACCAGAGGGCTTCCCCTCTGCAGGGCTCTGGCCCTGTCCGTCAGCGGTTGGGGAGGGGAAGGGAACACCCAGTTCACAGGGGCACATGGACCTCTCGAAGGGACTAGAACTCTCCTCCACCCGCCCCTTAAGTGCCCACTGCCCAGGCAGGGGTGTCCTGGGTTTTCCCTCAGGGGTTACAGGACCAAGAAGAGGCGATAAGCAGACTCCCCCAAGGCTCAGGGCATCCCATTCCTTCAACCATGGGCTCCGGGAAAGCAAAGAACACCCTGGAGGAGTCAGCCCCCACCTAGGGCGGAGGCAGGGACAGTTGCCCCTCAGAAGACCCAGCTCTGCTGGGCAGAGCCCATGCCACATCCGGTGGGAGGGGTCTTGGGAAAGCTACAATGCCTGAGCCCTGCCCTGCTCCAGAGGAGAGTCGGCCGTCAGCAGCCCAGAGTCCAGAGCACAAGACCACGGAGGATGGGGGTGGACACTGGGGGGTCGAGGCCTTTACTGAGACCATCTCGCAGAGCAGGGGACTTCTACCAGGCCCAGCGCTCCCTGGTCCTTGGGGGCAGAGGCGGCAGCGAAGGAAGCAGGGCAGGCTCTGTCTTACTTCGTCATTTCCGAGGCTTCTGCAAACCCACTGAGGTTAGTGTCTTCGCCGGTGACAGCACAGGGTGTCCCCCAGTAACCCCGCTCCCATCATGGCCTCCTCCTTCATCTTGGTAAATAAAGGAGCCATGTGGGCTGAGGACTTAACCCCTTCCTTCCCTTCGCCCTCACACAGGGTCCTACAAAGGTGGACAGAAAAACTCCCGTGTGGGACAGTAGTCCCCAGCCCCCAGGTGCCAGGCCGGGACGGGTCCCTAGCACCTCCCCATTCACATCACCCTGGTGGCACAGGTCTGCCCAGCAGAGCTGAGAACATGCAAAAGGAAGGCAGGAGTCATTGTGGAAGCTGTCCCTGACCTAGCACCCGCCCCCACCCCAACTCCGCAGGAAACAGTTCCTTCTCCAGGGGCAGCGGCCTCGCCTTTGTCCGGTGCTCCGGGGGGGTGGGCAGACCAGGCAGAAAGCCCTGCTTGCCAGCCCCAGCCTCCTGCGCCATCTGGCGCCCCGCACACTGCTCACCCGAGCTCCCAGGCGCTCCTGGAGGCTCGGCTCCCAGAGTCGCAGCCCCGACTCCAGGCCTAAGACCCTAAGCAGGTCGGGGTGCTGGCGTGGGGTGGGCGCTCCCTCTCCATGGCCTCCACGCAGGAGCGCTCCAAGGACCCCCTCTCGGAAGCCCCGGCCACAAACGGGGATACGGGCCGGGTCGGGGTCCCTCCAGGGCGCAGCACCGGGCTGCGAGGTAGGGGAGCGGGACCCCGCCCGGCCTGCGCGGCCCACTCACCCAGGCAGACGACGGCGAGCTGCGCCCGGGCGCCGGGCGCCCCCTCCAGCCCTGCGGCCGCCCGCTTCCCCATGCCAGGGCCGGCCGCCCGCGGGCGCCGCCTCCAGCCCCCCGGCTCCGGCTCCGGCTCCGGCTCCGGCTCCGGCTCCGGCCCCGGCCCCGGCTCCGACTCCGGCTCCCCCCGCGGCTGCGGGCCGGGTGCTGGCGGCGGCTCGGGTGGCGGCTTTGTGAGGCGGCGGTACAGGCCCGCAGCGCACGCGGGGCCACATCGGCCGCGGCGTCACGGGCCCTGCGGGGCTTCGGCAGCGGCCGCCAGGGTGGACCCCCGCCCGCCGCTGCCCCCGCGCCCCGGGCGCCGCGCCGCGCCAGGCCTAGGGGCGGGGGCCCCCGGCGCGCCCATGCCCCCCGGCGCGCAGCCCGTCAGCCTCGGCGCCGCTCAGCCGCCCGCGCTGCGCCCAGTGCACCCGGCCGGGTTCCGCCGGTAGCGCGTCGGCGGGTCGGTAGGTCCTCCCGCCCGGCCCCTCGCCCGCGCCCGGAGCCTGGAGGCCGCGCCGCGCCAGCCACGTGACGCGCCCGCCGAGCCGCAGTGGCGCTGGCTGGGCGGGTGCAGGCGGCTGGGGCGGGCCGGGGGCGCACGCCCCGCCTCGTTGCTGGACAGCTCCGCGCAGCCTGCCCCTGTCCAGCCGGCGGCCTCGGCCCTGGAGCCCAGCGCTCAAGGCCGGGCCGAGTAGCCAAGGCCCCTGCCAGTGGCCAACGCGGGCCTGACCACCTCCGGGGCCCTGGCGCCGCCGTGCCGGGGAGGGGCAGGGAGAAAGTGGCAGCGAAAGGGGTTGCGCGGCCCTGCTAAGGGCACCTGAGGACAGGCCAGAGCAGAGCCTTGCTTCCAGTGAGACGTCCGTCCATGCCCTCTGCCCCGCCCCCCTCCTTGCCTCAGGCCGCGCGGTCCCGCGACATCCCTAAGATGGATCTATCTGCGCCCACAAGGCCCGGAGGAAGACGCTCTGGAGAACGTCTGGAAACCCACTCCTCCTGGGACCTCTGAGTCCGCGCGTCCTTCCCCACAGGCACTGGAGGGGAGGCCTGTTTTCCGGCTTGCAGCGGCCATCTGGAAAAGCGGTCAGCCGAAGAGCTGGGTCCAGACGAGGTGGAAACCTGAAGGGAGGCAGGGAAGGGCTAAGGCGGCCATTTAGGTCAGTGCCGTCCCTCCTTCCCCGAGACCGCAGCCAAGTCGGATTGCCCAGGTTCTCAGTCATGAAGGCTGGGGTAGGTAGCGGGATCCCCGAATCGAGGCTCAGCGCCCCTCTCCACCCTCCTGAACAGTCTCCATGCAGGAGAGGAAGCTGAGAGCAACTGATGTCATCTTAGTGAAGACAGTGGCCAGGGTAGCTGACTAACTCACTTTGCACACCAACTGAATTTTAATTTTTAAATTGGGGGGGGGGGGGACCAGCTCTTTGTTTTTCTGGTTTTTCTTGTTCTCGCTCTCCTAATGCTTTGGGTGATCTTTTCCAAAGTGAACTTCTCAAGGGATGTATTAAGGGATTTCAGAATCAAGATAAAAAGCTAAATTACTTGTTTGTGTCAGAACACCAGCCTAGTGTTATTTGGTTCTAGAATGTTCCCTGGGCTGCTGGCAGGCCATGGAGTGGGATGGGTATTCCTGTGCAGCAGGGATATTCACCTGAACTAGGGACACTGGCACAGAGGCCCTGGAATTCTGTTTTTACTTGTGTTTGTTTAATTCCTCAGTGGATGCTTGGCAAGCTATGGAAGGAAAAGGGCCCCCCCACCCCCAGTGCCTTGTGGAGTCCTATTGGACCTTGAGGCAAAAGGGAAAAATATATATACTTATCAAGATATCCTCCCACCTTGAACCAAGTGGAAAGGTTAGCAAAAAGCTCTCTGAGCACCAAAAAGCACTATGTCTAAAGCTCCAAGATACCCCATCTGTTCACACCCCATTATCTATGCTCATTAAGGCACACAGCGGGGACAACCCCACCCTCCAGAACTTCAGACTGATCAAAATCAAGTATTCCCATTGCACAAGAGATCAGGTTCCTGAAACAAAAATAATCATCTATATTTATTTAATCTGTTGATATTTTGTCTGTCAAGGAGTTTTGTTTTGTTTTCAACATATGATTTATCTTGATTATTGAGTTAAAGACACAAACTTAGTCTGCCCATGTTGAGGCCTTAGTTACCTAATACCCCATTTCCATGTTGGTCTCAGAGTGGCCTAGTGCCCTCCAGAGATGGAACCGCACAACTATCCTGAGGTCAGGCTAAGAGGAGGAGCATAGGTGCAACCCCATCACTGGGAGACAGTCTGTATCAGCGTGACTGGCAATTGCAAACCCCTAAACCAGCCCGAATGTCCTTCAGCTTGGAATTCCCATGAAAGGGATGCCGGCGTACTGTACAACAGCTGGGAGAGGTTTGAAGGTGTTGTGCTAGTTTCGGTCATTTGAGGAGCACACAGTAAGATGGAATCCCATCTGCAGGACACTTACTAGGGGGAAATGCCTAAAGAAGAAAGAAGAGGGAGCGGGGCACAGTGGCTCGTGCCTGTAAGCTTCAGCCTATGAAGTGGCCGGGGCTAGGGATCGCGGTTAGAGTCCTGCCTGGGGCCCGTAGCAAGACCTATTTCCAAAAAAAATAGCTGGGCATGGTGGTGCATGCCTGTAATCCCAGCTACCTGGGAAGCTGAAGCTGGGGATTGCTTGAGTCCGTGGTACCACAGGCAGCAGGAGCCTGCGGTTCCATGGGCAAAAAACAACAAGACTTAGTCTCAAAAAAAAAAAAAGAAGAAGAAAGAAGAGGGAGCCTGAGAAAGGGGGTGCAGGCTGCCAGCCTGATGCAGAGAAGAACCTTGTAAAGAAGAAGTGGGCTGGAAGAGGCTGAGATTAGAGATCAACTTCAGGGAAGGTTTGGGCAAACTGATGGGGTATCAGAGTTGCCCATTTGAGGGATCCCACATCCAGGAATGGACTGGCAGGGCAGCAGGGACTGGATGCCACCCACTTTCCCTCTGGCCAGGTGAGTAAACTAAATGAATTCCAATCAATGTGGATAAATCTTGACATAACATCAGGGGAAAAAATCATTAGCAGATACAAGCAATGTGCTACTTATATGCAACATAACCTGGAAACATAGATAAAACAGTCTGACACATGGGCCACGGGTGCCTTGTATCTAGCACAGGTAAATATGAAGAACAGGAATGGTGTACTGGGCAGGCCTAGGACAGGGAGCAAAGAGTATGGGGAGCCACAGTATTCCCTGCAGGTGTTACCTGACCCTCAGGGGTGCGGACACAGAGGCAGCAGTGCAAGGAAGAGCAGTGTTTCGGTAAGCAGCTGCAGTCACTGTCATGTGCTTCGCTGGAGAACACCTGCTGACCGTCTACTACGCAGGTGTGAGCAGAGCTGTGATGGGAGGTGAAAGGCGGGTTATCACCTGTAGGGGGCGACAGAGTGCTGAAGGACATAGTCACTCACTGCTAGAGGATCGTGAGTACAACCCTAGAAGCTTGCTCAAGATTCAGAAGGAATAGCCAAGCGTAGCTGTGCACGCATGTCAGCTATTTGGGAGGTGGAGGCTAGGAATTACTTGAGTCCATGTGTTTGAGACTACTCCGAGCAACAGAGCAAGACCTAGTCTCAAAAAAATCGCCAGGCGTGGTGGCGTGCACCTGTAATGCCAGCAACCTGGGAGATTGAGACTAGTGGTCACTTGAGTCCGTGGGTTTGGAACTACCCCAGGCAACATAGCAAGACCTAGTCTCAAAAGGAAAGAAAATAAAAGATACAGAAGGAGCAGGGAGTTAGAGAGAGGATGGTTAGCTTGGGTGCTGAAGGCTGAGTAGTTTTTCTAGCTGGAAAATGACTGGAATCCTCCAGCAACTGGTGGCTTTCATTGCCCACCAGCACCTGTTGTGATGTTGGCTCTCATTTCTCTGAGCCACCTGATCCCAAAGGAGACACTCTTGGGGAAGTGTGGGCTTGTCCTGATGGCTTCCCTGGCCCAACCTTGGGCTCCCAGGTATGCCTCTAGATTCAAGCTTCTCAATCTGTCCTCTTGATTCCCGTGGCAGCAGCAGGGTTAAAGAACAAGCCGTCCGTTAACAGACCCTGGGGTTCTGATGTGCTGTGCTCCATTAACAATTTAGTGAGGTGGACTGAATTGGATTGATTCTGCCCCAAATCAATACACCAATAATTATAGTTTCGGGGCATGTCTGAGTGCTCCAGCAAGGCCGAGGGGAGCTCTTTGATTGAAGACAGGAGGGCTCTCGTTGCTCAGAATGACCGTGGAGAGGGTTATGTAAACTGAGGGGATGACCTGGCACTAACGATTTTTATTGCAATGAAAGCCTTTTTTTTTTTTTTTTTTTTTTTGGAATGGCGTTTTTACGATGTACTTACTACTGTTCCAGGCATATAATTTTTAAATTACTGCTCAATACTGGAGGTGAAATGATTTTGCTGCCACTAGTCTGTTAGAGTTTAAGTCCCAGTGACTGTCTGGAGAGTGTCTGTGTCTGGAGGCACCTGGTCCTATGGACTGAGCTCAGGGCGGGTCAATGGCTGTAGTGAGGGCCCCAAGTCACCCCACAGGATGGAGCAGGCATCAGCTCCAGGGTGGACCTCCCCCAACCTCCACCCCATCAGGCCACTGCTCCTGGAGATCAGGGACTCCAGGATACCACCTCTGGGCTGGCTGGGAGCCCATAAAAATCAGATGAAAACGTGACCATCATGAGTTTTCACTGTGGTAAAATATACTGCACAACATTGGTCATTACCATAGTTTTTAAGAGTGTGGCTCAGTGACATGAAACTCATGTACAGTCTTGTATAGCCATCACCACCATCCTTCTCCAGAATGCTCATTTTCTAGAACTGAAACACTGTGCCTATCAATCACTAAATCTCCTGTTCTTCCAGTGCTTCCAGATCCCAAGAACCACCATTCTACATTCTGTCTGTACATATGACTCATTGAAGTAGAATCATGCAACATTTGTCCTTCTGTGACTGGCTTATTGTCCTTCTGTGACTGCTTATTGTCCTTCTGTGACCGGCTTATTATGTGTCCTTATGTCATTAGCATGATATCCCCAATCCATCCATGTTGTTACTTGTGTCCGAATTTTTCCCTTTTCGTGACTGAATACTATTCCACCCCCACGGACAGATCTGCTTTTGTTGCAGAGACACTTCATTGGCTCCACCTTCTGGCCATTGTGAATAATCCTGCCATGAACTTGAGTAGCAGTAATGCTTCTACTTTCTATCTTTTGCCTGTTTATCCAGAAGTAGGACAGTTGGGTCACCTGGTTGCTCTAGGTTTAACCTTTCGAGGATCTGCCAAACTTCCCCATAGCAGCTGAGCCATGTTACATTCCCATCAGCCATGTACAAGTATCCAGACAGCACATCTTGATCAGCATTTATTCTTTTCTTTCCTTTTCTCTTATAATGTGATCCTGATGGATGGAAAGTGGTGGATGAAAAGCCACCATCATGGTAACTTTTCTGGTTTTAGTGTTTTAAATTCAAATAGACCTATTGATAGCTCTAACAATAGCTCTAAAGCTATTATTTCTCTTCTTCCCATTCTCATGTCTCCACCACCGTCCTGTGAAGTTGCAGGACCCTGGCTCCCGTGCAGATGCCCAGAGTCACAGAACTCCATGTCCATGTCTGCCTAAATGATTGAGATTTTTACATGCGAATAGAAAACCATGGATCTGGACCAGACATCGTGGCTCATGCCGTTAGGTGGCAGCCTAGGAAGCCATGGCCGAGGCCAGGGATCACGGTTCGAGTCCCACCAGGGGCACATAGCGAGACCTAGTCCCAAAACAATAGCTGGGCGTGGTGGTGCGTGTCTGTAATCCCAGCTACCTGGGAAGCTGAGGCTGGGGATTGCTTGAGTCTGTGGTACCCTGGGCAACGTGAGCCTGCAGTTCCATGGGCAAAAATAGCGAGATCTAGTCTCAAAAGAAAAAGAAAAAAGAAAACCATGGATCTTAGTATGAGAGAACAAAACACTTTTTGTAAGACACCAACTCGGAGAGTTCTCTGGGCTTCCACAGGGCCTCTTCTTAACGAGTCAAGGTCAGTGCCTGTCCAAGCAGAGACTGGCATGTGAACGAACAGAACTACCCACCACCCCCGGCTCCCATGAGCAGTGACCTTGGAGGATGCTTCTTTCAGCAGAGGCCCGGGGTCGGGCTGTATGGCCGCATGCAGCGGGCCTGAGACACTCCTGCTGGACACTCTCTGGGTTGTTTCTGGGCTCCTCTCCTGCCAGGTCATAGAAGAGCAGAAATTAGCAGTGGAAAGAGTGGAGATATCCTGAGACCAGGCAAGTAGGTGGTGCAGGGCTGGGAGATGGTGGTAGGCAGGGCTGAACATTTCTGGAGCATTTTCTGCAGGGGGCATGATCTACTTTGCATGTTAAAATGTGAATTATAGATTGGAAGGCAGAGCACCACATCGGAAGTCTGAGTGGAAGTCCAGAGAGGAGAGAGGAGGTGGAGGCTGCAACCAGGGAGGTAGGTAGGGTGATGCAGAAAAGTGGGGAGATAGGGGACAGATTGTGGACACCTTCTATGCCATGGTGACGGGAGGGACATGGGGGGGGCTGGAGCAGAGGTCATCGACTAGCAAACAATGTGGCTATAAGTTGAGATGGCCCATACCCACACCCCTTGGGCCTGGATCCAGAGCAGAAATGGCAAGGGCAGGGAGCAGGGGGAGGGGCAGGGGGCTTTGGCATCAAGTCCTTGGGACCAGCTCTTGTTCTGGTGCTTTGCTTTGCTGCTGTAGTTCCATGAACTACCCCGGGGACACCCTCTACTCCCTGTCCCACACATTCCCCAAGTGGACAGAACTCGTAGGCAGCAGTGTCCACTGTGGGTGAGCATGTATCTAGGGGTTCAGGCTGAAATGCCCCCTGCTGTGAGCCAAGGCTGTTCCAAGTCTCTTCCTCATCCACACTGCAAAGTTTGGTGTGGGTGGAGGGAGTAAGAGAAGGCAAGGAAGTGTACATCTGCTTCTAAGGGGTAATTTGGCAGACCTGAATGGGGGGAGAATCCCAGCATTCCTGGGACCTTGGCATCTATACTTCTCTGCTCGGGAAAAGGCAGGCAGGCAGCTGGGTTTCAGTGGATGCGCTTTCATCCACTATGTTACGAAATGTCCATGACAGCAGCATGGCACCGAAGGGCACTGCCCCATTTTACAGACAAGGAAAGTGAAGGTCAGGGAAGCCAAGGAACTCACCTAGAGTTACCCAGCTGAGACATGCATGAAATTTGATTTTTTTTTTTTTTTTGAGGTTAGGTTTCGCTCTGTTGCCCAGGGAAGCACAGACTCTCATTGCCTGGGGTAACCTGGACTCAAGCGATCCCCAGCCTCAGCCTCCCAGGTAGCTGGGATTACAGGTGCATGTCACCACGCTCCACTGTTTTTTGAGACTAGCTCTCACTATGTTGCCCCGGTGGCTCTTGAACCCGCAGACTCAAGCGATTCCCAGTCTCATCCTCCCATCCTAGGCTGGGATTAAAGAAAGGCGTGCACCACCATGCCCGGCTCTGAAACTGATTTTCTGACTCAGTGCCCCATCTGAGAACAGAGAGCTCTGCTCTGGTCCTAGAACAGTGATCAGTGCTTTCTTTACACTGTCTCCTTAAAAAAAAAAAAAAAAAACTTTAAAAGCTACATGGTCTTGCTAACTCAGGTAGCAGGCAGGCTGGACTTTGGAATGTTATTCTTAGTGTTGTTTTCTCAGCCAGAGAACACTTAAAAGAAGGGTTAGGCTTTTCCCCATAAACCAGTTCAAGTAGCATGGTCAAATTCTTGCTGCTCAGCTGTCATTTCCTTTGTTAAGGGCAGGATACAGGAGCCATCAAGAGCCAGCAGTGACCAACTGCCAAAGTCCTGGTCTGGGTATCTTGCCCGCTGAGCAGGGAGCCCAGGAGTGACGTGGATGGAGCTGGTGAGGATCTCTGATGGAAACTGCTAGGTCCTTGGACTTGGGCCCAGTCCACCCTATGTGTGGAGAGAGGCGGACAGCCTTCTGATCATGAATGGATTACTTGGACAGCATCACCGGATGGACTGAAAGGCCAGAAGTTCATTTCTTTTCTTTTCTTCTTTTCTTTTTTTTTGAGACTAGGTCTCGCTATGTTGTCCAGGGTAGTCCCAATCCCACAGACTCAAGCGATCTCCAGCCTCATCCTCCCAGGTACCTGGGATTACAAGTGCCCACTACCATGCCCAGCTGCTTTTCCGAGACTAGGTCTTGCTATGTTGCCCAGGGTAGTCTTGAACCTGAGAACTCAAGTGATCCCTGTCCTCTTGCTCCCAGCATTTGGATTACAGGCATACAACACCATGCATGGCCAGGAGCTCATTTCTAAGTTCTGCTATGCCTCCAACGTCTCTAGGAGGAGAATCCTAGGAATGCTTGAGACTCCACAGCTTAGTACCTGATAAGGCAGGGACTCACAATTTTAACTTGAGGCTGAGTGTGTGAACACATGGATTCTCGACCTTCCTGAGTTCAAATGCTGCTTTTGGCTCTAACTTGTGGCCTTAATAGAGTTACTTGATTTCTCTTTTCCTCAGTTTTGAAAAGAGTTATTAGGAACAAAAGGTGAATCCAGAATAGTGGCAGGTTACTAAAGCAACATCCAAAGACCCACAGTCTTTTTATATACAAGCAACGAACAGGAAGCAAAATAAATTAAAGAAATAATTTCATTTTTCATTGTTTCGAAGAGAATTAATAACTGGGAATTAATCTAACTAAGGAGTTAAAAGACCAACCCACTGAGAACTACAAGATGCTACTGAGTGACATAAGGAGATGATTTCCTGTGCTCAGAGATGAAGGGAAAATTATGAACTTGCCTAAAAGAATATACAAAGTTAACACAATCCCAACACCAGCAATATTTTTCAAAGAAATCAAGCCGGGCATGGTGGCACATGCTTGTAGTTCAAGTGCTGGGAGGCAAGAGGCCTGGCATCCCTTGAGTTCATGGTTCAAGATCACCCCGGGCAGCATAGTGAGACCTGATCTCGAAAAACTAGCCAGGTGCGGTGACGGGTGCCTGTAATCCCAGCTACCTGGGAGGCTGAAGCTGGTGATTGCTTAAGTCTGCGGGATCGATACTACCCTGGGCAATACAGGGAAACCTAGTCTTAAAAAAAAAAAAGAATATTTTTCAAAGAAATCAAACAAAAGATAGTGAAATACATACGGAGCCACAAAAATCCTCAAACTGCCCAAGCAAACCTGGGGGAAAGGAGAAAGAGAGTGATAGCACATTACCAATTGCAAATTTACTACAAAGCAGTGGCGCTAAACAATATGATATTGACATAAAAATAGGTAAATGGATGGCTGAATAGGACCCAAGGCAATCAATCCATTATATCACAGTGTGCAACGTACACCGGAGCTGTCATGACCAGACAGTGGGGAAAGGAGAGTCTTTAATAGATGGTGCTAGGAAAATTGGAAAGCCACATGCGAAGGAATGAAGTGGGGTTACTTGCTAACACCACACATAACTCCAGATGGATTAAGAATTTAGATATAAGACCTTCAGCAATAAAATACATCGAAAAACCATGGGCAACATGTTCCATTTGTGAAGGAGGATGATATGAATGAGGTGACTTGACCTCTATGGTAAGGGAAATAAAACCAGGAATTTTGTTCCTGCAGCAAGGGGCCTGCAGTGCCTGTGGTAAGAATGAGAACTTGGGGTTCTGCAAGTTAAAAATCTTTAATGCAGGGATATAAGGGATAGTGGTGTGTGTTGGGGGAGGGGGTAAACAAATAATAAATAAGCCGGATGCGGTGGTGAGAGTCCCAGCTACCCGGAAGGCTGAGGCTAGGGATCACTTGAGTCCCACGGGTTTGAGACAACCCCGGGCAACATAGTGAGGCCTAGTCTCTAAAATAATAGTTATAATGATATAATAATGATATAATAATAAATAAACAGAATAGCGGGAAAAAAAAAGCATGAAAAGCCTGAACCTCAAGACCCAATTTTTCTTTGAAATAAGAAGTTCCTTTTCAGAATATTTCTGGCACCTGGTGAGTACTATGGGGGAGTCCTCACCTGCCAAGCTGACCTTGCAGGAAGTGCATATAAAAGTACCCCTCCCACCACAGTGGAAGCCCCTGAGAACCACCCTAGAGCACCGCTACAGCCTCATCTGCCCTGCCCCCGCCTCCATCTTTCTGTGCCTTTGCTACACAAAGCAGTTTCTACCTCAGGGCCTTGGCACTGGCTGTTTCCTCTAAGCGGAGCCACCCTCTTCCAGCTCAGGTGGGCCAGGCTCCTTGCCTCACTCCTGCCTCTATCTAAAACACTGGCCACAGAGGCCCACCCCCCACTTTCCACTCACTGTCTATCTGACCTCCCTTCTTCAGAGGCAAAGTCACTCCTGGTCTGCTGGCTTGTTTGTAACGGTATTTCTCTCCCATGGGCTCTATGTTCTGTGAAGGCAGGAAACTTGGAAATCTTGCGCACCTGGTATTCCCAGCAGGTAGTTGGGTGCCTGAGACACAGCGGAAGCTTGATAAGCACCTCGTGAGTAGATGCAGGCACTGACTGACAGATGGAGGGAGAGGGGGTGGGAATCAGTGAGAAAATTGCCTGGGCTCTCCAAGTCAGTCTTTGTGCCACTAGATGGCGCTTCGGAAGCCTTCCCGGGTGCCTCTAATCAGAATGTCCTCTTGCCTTCCCCGGAGACCTTCGTCTCTGATGCACTTTTGCAACCTCTGCATTGGCACATCAGCTCCTTTTACCCACCTGGACCTCGGAGACCTCCAACCCCCCTCACAGGCCCCAGTTGCCGGGCCCATTTTCAGAGTAAGAGTGCCGGGGTTGTAGGCACGCAGTGTCTGCAGTCTAGACCGCGGGCTAGCGCTGCTGCGCTCGCTATGGCCATCTAGCGGTGATGGAGTGAAACGCGGCTGTACCCGGGGCTACGTTGGACCCGGGGTCCAACGTAGGTACCGCCCCCCAACACCCCTCCCCCCGCACCCTCCCTCCCTCCCCCCTCCTCCCCCGTCCTCCACGGGGGAACCGGGACAGTGCACCAAACTCCCGGCCCGCAGCACGGGGTGGTTATTCATTCTCATTGGCAGGAACCATAATAGCCATTAAATATTTTGAACATGCCCATCTCAAGGGGTCGTGGCTATCCCGTTTAGCCTGATACTCCACCTCCTTTTTTGATTCCACCCAGTCCTTTCTCTGCTCGCCTCTCACCGCCACCCCTCATCCCTCCTCACTTTTTCATTTAAGCCAGTTTACTAGGAAGTGTCCGGGTGTAACCCAATGAATCACAGAACCCAGCTGCGAAATGAAAAGCTATTTATTATTCTTTTTTAATCTTGATGACATGGCTGAGGTGATAATGCTTTGACGGTGCCGGGTTAAAACAAAGGATATTGTTACACTTAAAAAAGAAAATATGTGAAAATTAATTTCATCTGCTTCGATTGATTTAGTTCAATGGTGCCACTAGAAGATTGTAACTAGGTGTGTGGCTTGTGTCCTATGGCACAGCGCTGGCCCCAGTGACTCGCCCAAGTGAATGATATGCCCTCCAGGACAGGCTTCCAGGATGTCAAAGGGGAGCTGAGCAAGAGACCTGAGGGGTGGACTGGGTGGAACCCAGCGTGGATGGACGGGCCTGGACAGTCAAGATGGGCACTCAGTTTCTCTAGGGAAGCTGGGGGAGCAGGCCCCACAAGGGTGAAAGCTCCCTTTTCGCTACATCCCCACATGCCATGTTCGTCCTGTAGGCTCAGGGCCGGCAGGCACTCCCCAGCGGAAGTCACGTCTGAACCCTGGAGTCCAGGCTCCCGGCATTGCAAGTCGTGTCTGAGATGGAGCTGCAGGCCCACCTAAGGGGGCCGGAGGGCTCTGATTTGGGGAGGAGCAGGGAAAACCAGCAGACACCAGGACTGAGGAGTCAAGGATGGGTCCGGGTGATGGGCTGGATGCTGGGGTTGGAGAGAGGGCATGTCAAGGATTCCCAGGTGTCTTTGGGCAGCCAGTTGGCAGGTGACTGGCTGAATAACCAAGGGAGCCAGGGACCAGCTGAGCTAAGGACACATCAATGGCCTCACCAGCCTTTCCCACCAGGATGGAGCTACTCGGGGTCTCAGCATTTCCTCTGGAAGTTATTCCACTCTTGATTGCCTCCAAGTTTCCTTCTGAACTTCTGAGGCTCCGGATGTGGTCCATCTCTGGAGGCCTGTTTGCTGTACTTGACTTTGGTTGCTGGGGAAATCCAGATGCTCGGTCAAGGTCCTGGAGGCCTCAGCCGCGGACATGCTGGCAGGGCCCAGGTGGGCTTGCCTGGGGTGGGGGGGTCCTCGAAAGGACAGTAGGTCTTCACTGAGCATTGCCAGTCAGAGTGTCCTGTCCCCACGTGCACGCCTTTGCAATGCAAGAGAAAAAGTCATGAACATTTCCTTCCTTCTAAAAAAAGAGCATTACCAATGCCTCCTTTGTTCTCCAAAGGTTCCAGCCATTTATAGAGCAAGTATCTTGGTGTTCCAAGCTCCTATGAAAGTGAGGATGACACAACATCTTTCTAGGTCAGGCCGTCTGCAAAATATTCAGAGTTGCTGAAAGAGTTCAGCCCCTTCCCCTGGCCCTTGGTGTCCAGTGGATGCTCTTGCCCCTCAAACCTGGTCCAGCCCCCCCAAGCTCCCATCGGCACTTGGCAGGGTGTGTTTTGCATTGAGGTTGTGCAAGGTATGTGTGTGTGTATAAGATTCTCTACACACATGTGATCCCACCAGACCCCCACTCCAGGTGGAGAGGGTCTTCCTAGGCTCCTTCCATCACCACTGATCTCCTACATCTTGTCGGTACTTGTCGGAAATATTTATTAATTTAGTGCCATCCTTGATTGAGGGTCTGACCCACACACAGACAGACAGCATTTCAACAAA
This sequence comes from Uropsilus gracilis, assembly GCA_004024945.1. NCBI lineage: Eukaryota > Metazoa > Chordata > Mammalia > Eulipotyphla > Talpidae > Uropsilus > Uropsilus gracilis. The sequence goes on from PVHY01017993.1 coordinate 25,485, forward strand.
GGACCTCAGCCTTTGTACGATTATATTTCAGGGGAGCCAGTTCTTCCCTTGCTCATGCCTGACCATGGGAGAGGGGCTGCTGTCTCCTCTGACTCATGGTCCCCTCCACGAGCACTGGGTCTCTGCCAGCCACGGGCACACCAGGCAGGTGTGGGGCAGGGCTGTGTGCTTTCACCAAGTTCACTCCACGTCTCTGGTGTGTTAAGCGGTCACATTCTAGGAGAGCCTGAGTTAGACGAGATGTGCAGGTTTCCATCTCTAGGAACTGTTGGGAAAAAGTTAGGCAAGGTCCTTCGGGTTCAGGAAGCAGAGAGCTGGCAAATTGTTGGGGCATGGGCTGGGGAAGGGGGAGTCCCCCTCTAGTTCATTCCCACCTCAGTCAGTCCTCATCTTGAGAAAAGCACATACAAATGTACTGGAGGAAACAGAGAAATAAATAAAGATCCTGAGCACACCCATCACCTGCCTGCAAAGAGGATGGTCAGAAATCCAAGACACAAGACAAGCGTGAAGCACCAGTAAGAATGGCCCACTTCCAAAGAATGGGCAACAAGTGCTGGCAAGGATGTGGAGAGAAGGGAACACTCTTAACACTGCTGGTGGGAATGTAAACTGGTCCAACCACTATGGAAAGCTGTGTGGAGGACCCTCAAGTTAATGAAAATGGAACTACCATTTGACCCAGCAACTGCTCTCTTGGGAATCTACCCAAAAGAGACCTCAATGTGGGTACAAAGGGATACCTGTGCTCGGATGTTTACTGCAGCACAATTTATAGTTGCAAGGACTTGGAAACAACCTAAATGCCCCAAAATAGATGACTGGATGAAAAAAAAAATGTGGTATATATACACAATGGAATATTACTCATCTATTAAAAATGATAAATTTGATGATTTTATGATAACACGGATGTACTTAGAAGAAATCATATTAGCAGAAACAAGTCAAAAAAGAAAAAGACAGAAACCAAATGGTTTCACTAACATATGAGATATAGGGAAAAAAATAAACAAAGCCATGAGGAAAAGTCAAAACAAGTTAACCACCAAACTGAAGCACGCAACTCGGGGCAGGGGAGAGCGGGGGGGATGGTGAGGAGGGTGGGATTACAATGATGTGAAATTTATATATAAATAAAATTTTTTAAAAGACAAGAGTGCACTAATAAAAAGTATCTAAGTGGAAAAAAAGACCAGAGTGCAGATCTGTCACCAAGTAACACCTACGACATTTCTGGTGCTGGGGCTAAACTCCCCATCCAAAGACAGTCTCAACATGAGCAAGGAGCTCCCCAATCCCAGTGGGTGAGGAAAGCCACAGAGAAGTGATAGTGGCCCCTTGGAGAACTGCGAACCATGAGAGAGGAGATGAGCCAGACCAACCATCTGCTGAGGTCAGTCCCCACCGGGGAAGTGCCCTGCTGCCAACAGCAGGAAGATGCTCTCCCAAAGTCAGATGCCAGAGCTACAAAGCTAAGAAGCAGCACCGTGGGACAGACATCAGAATGAACAAAAAGAGACAGCCACTAGGAACAAGGAGGCACTGAAACCAGAGATCATAAGGGTCCAGAGAAAAAGAGACTGTCCCCTCCACCACAGGAAACGCTACAGTGAAGAAACTGGGAGAGCCACTCCACACACCAGCCTGGCAGGAAGTCCTCTGACATACTCAGAAGGGCCACCTGCCCCAATGTTATTCCTGGAGATCTGCTCAGCCTGGTCTGCAGTCCCCCAGGAACATGGGACTCCACCCAGGAGGACAGTACAAAGAGACCAACGGGCCAATCATCAACCGACAACTGGCAATGAGAAAGGAACTAGAGTGACCAGAGGGGGAAGCAGGGGGAGGTGAGGGGGGAGGACCATGCCTACAAACACAAGCTATGTACGCAACCAGTAAGAAAAAATTTTTTAAAATTAAAAAAAGAAAAGAAAGTGCAGCAAGGGATTCAAGAACCTTCCATGAAGATGGGCAGCTGGAGAGAAGAAAGTTATCAGGGCTGGATGGAGTGAGAGGGTTGGGTTTCCACTTCACTCTTGGGGTTTTTTTTCTTCTATTCCAGGTTTCATTCAACTTACCTGTGAACAGGAACCCGGGAGGGGGGGAGCAGGAGTAGGACCCTCCCTGAGGTCCTAGGGGCATTGAGCAGGGAGAGGCCAGGACAGGAGGCTTGAGTCATGCTACCCTTGAATTATGGCTGTGGTGTCTCTGAGGGCTGGATTCTGACTAAGGTGTAAGTGAGTCTGGGGCACAGGCCTGTGCCAGTTTCTGTCTGTGGGAGCAAGAGAGTATATGAGGGTCTGAGGTATGCTTGTGCACCTTGCACAAGTGTGAAGTGTGTGAGAGGGTGTATGTCGGTTTAGAGAGGAGTGTGTGTCCGTGAGGTGAGGGGTCCACCGTGGAAGCTCATGACTGGGTGAGTCAGTGTATGCAAGGGAGAGTGTGGGGCAGGTGTTTGTGTGGGCTATGTAATAAGAGATGGGGGAGGAACCACTTCAGGATATGCTTCCTGAGGTGCAGCTTACATTCCTGGTAGTCTCATGCAAAGCACTAGACTTGCATGAGAGTGAACATGGCAGGAGAACCAAGTTCAGGTCCTTACTTGGCCACTTTTTGGCTCTGTGGCCTCAATGGTCTTTCCTTCCTAAGCCTCTGTTCCTCACCTATAAAATGGGCATCAGTGCCCTTACTGCTTGCCAGTGCTGACCTATAGACAACGGGAGAATGCTCAGGTGACCACTGTGAAGAGAGGGCATGAGTGTCTTGTCCTGCAGATGTCAGAGGAAGGCACTAGAAGTGCTCCTGTGGTTCTCAGTTCAGCAGGGAAGCAGCTGTGCACAGTTCTGCATGCAGATGACCATGGGGGTTACAGCCAGGGTCAGACCCTCAGGTAGGGCAGGTGCTGGGTGGCCTTTCCCTCCCCCAGGAGCCAGCTGGGGGTGTCACTAACTTCCCAGAAACAGGGATGCTGCTTCCAGGAAGCCTTCCAGTTTGTCTTCCTCACCAAGGAGAATGTAGTCAAGTTCAGTGACAGAGAAACACAACAGAATGACCAAGAGAAAGAGGTCCTGCTGGCTGGAAGTGTGAAAGTAAATGGAAACTGGCCTTTACAAGACCTATTTCTTTTCCTTTGTTTATTTATTATTTTTCCGTTTCCTTCTCCCAGTGAGTCACAATGAAGCCATTATTAGAGGGTACGTCTGGGAGGCAAGTAGAAGAAGGTCATTTTCCTTTTCATACTTTTCATAACAAAGTTTGCTTTTTCTAGCTGTATGCTTTACGCCTGCCTCCTCCTCTTCCAGCTGGCACCAGGAAGCTCTGGCCAGAGGTCCTGCCCGTTGGGGTTTTCCTTCTTTAAAGCGCAGTGAATTAAAAGGAAAGTGAAACTGCAAGTCACTGTTATATAATTTAAAAAAATAATCAAGTGCTGAATTTCAATATTTACAAACTTCTACACTGTATATATTTTTAACAGGAATTTACATAATTGGCAAATGCATCCCCCTTCCGACCCTGCTTCCTTCCTCAGTGGTGGTCCTGTTCCCAATGGTCCAGCAGGCTTTGGACAGATGTATTCAGGTATTTCCCTACTGCCTTCTGACTCTGTGGTCTTGGATGCACATGGCTCTGTCTCTGCCCTCCACCCCCACACTTGACAATCATCCCTTGACGGTGGTTAACAAGAGCACATAAAAGCCTACAGAATGTGGTCATTTTCCAGAATGGGAAACTGAGGCTCAGAACGAGAAACCTAGTCCTCACTTCCTCACCGTACCAGACTCGTTCCTCAAGATCCAATGCATCCAGTATATCCAATCAAGTCGGATGGGGGATCCAACAGGAACACATACCCCAGCTCAGACGTAACACCCCCCTCAAATTCACTCACTGGAGGAAACAGGACTCACACCGATGTGTAGCGGTTGGTTTGTTTTAGGTGTGCTTGGCTTCTCGGAAGGAGGTGAGGAAGCACATGAGAGAAACGTTCCCAAGCACATGAGGGAAACAGCAGCCCCTCTTCCCAGGGGGTTGGTTATCTGTGGTTATCAGTCTCACCCCCATCACTGACTGCTGCCTTTCAGCCCACACCGGGGCCACCTCTGTGGAGCCTCTACCAGCTCAGTCACTGCGGCTGTGAGGTTTTGGGCAGGTTACCTCCCGTCCTGCTCAGCCTTCTCCGAGGGATTGCCATCCATGCACCACTGGCTGGAATTTGTAGTTCCCTCTTCTGGGTTGCCACAACACAGGATTTACAATGTCATCCTCTCCCCTCTCCCCTTCCGCCTCTCTTTGTCAAATCTCTTTAATTAACTGTGCATCTTAAAGATAAAAAGACTGAGGCTCAGGGATCAAAGGACTTCCTGGACACAGCTAGTTCCTGAGTGAGGGTGAAAGTGGGCGACCAAAGAAAGGCTTACAGGCCTGCTTCTCTCTCCGAAGCAGTTCCTTTGCAATTACCTTTAACCTTAACTGGATACAGCTATCTGCTTGCTTCTCTCTACAAAGCAGGCTACACACTCTTCATTAGCATTTTCACTGATCACCTTTACCATTGATATGCAAAAGCCAGCCAACTGCTCTCTGCTTTCAGCTCCAAAAACTGCAGAAAAGAAAAACTTTAAAACACAGTTTAAACTTTCCACTCGTGGGTCCTTACCACCATCCCCAGCCTTCTCAGCCAAAATACC
>PVHY01017994.1:0-30160 GCA_004024945.1 Uropsilus gracilis
AGGGAGAGGAAAAAGAAAAGCTAGCTGGGCATGGTGGCACATAATCCAGCTACCTGGATCCAGGTACTTGTAATCCAGCTACCTGGAATGCTGAGGCCTGGGATCACTTGAGTCCTTTGGCTCAGGACTACCCTGGGCAACACAGTGAGACCTAGTCTCTGATGAAAAAAGAAGAAAGGTTACTGAGCATTTGTACTAAATACAGTTAAATTTCAGGGTGTCCTAAACCCAAAGTTTTCTATGCTCTGAGTCTTTAATAAAGGGACATACTATTCTTTTTTCCCCCTTATTTTTTTATGTTTTGTGGGTACAGTATCATTTTCTTGTATCATTATCTGAGAATCTCCTACCACCTTATATAACCATGAACCATTGTCTTAATCTTTTGTGCCCCTTCCACCCCTAATTTCCCCTCCCCTCTCATGCTCTATTCCTTCAATTCTGCACAAAGTTAATTTAAAATTCTTCTTATCTGTTTATTTTCTCTTTATCCCTCATATATGTGAGACCTTCAGTATTTCTCTTTTTCTTTCTGGCTTATTTCCACCAGCCTGATTTCTTCTAGCTCCATCTATGTTGCCACAAATGACTTAAATTTGTCTTTTGAATAGTGAATAATAATATCCATCATGTATATATACCACAGCTTTCTGTACCATTCATCTGTTTTGGGGCATTTGGGTTGTTTCCATGTCCAGGCTATTGTAAATAATGCTGCAATAAACATCTGGGTACAGGTGTCATTATGAATTAGGACTTTTGTAACCTTTGAGTAGATTCCTAGAAGTGGGATTGCTGAATCAAATCGGTCAATTTTCAGTAGTTTAAGGGTTCTTCACACAGCTTTCCATAGGGGCTGGGATACTATTACTTCATAGTTGATAATATTTTCAAGGAAAATCAGTGATTTCTGCAAATACCTAAGTCTTACACTTGAACAGGGAAACTGATCATTCCATTCGTATTTGTGAAATCAGGTGAGAAAACAAGCAAAACGGATGCTTAACCAAACTTACAAAGAGGTAGAGCTGGCCTTTTAAAGCCAGTCAGTCACACACCAAGTTTGTCCAGCCCATGCATGCAGTAGCAAGACCATATAAACCTTAAAAGGGGAGCAAAAACAAATTTACTTATTAAAAGACAAATTAGACAATAGTCACTGAGGTGTACAGGGAATACCTTTAGCAACCTTACCCACCAGTCCAGTCTCTAGTCCAAAATAAAACGGTGGCTGCCCAACCTTAAGCCAGATGTAGAAGTCAAGATGGCGCCACCACTCTTTCTTCAAAGACAGCTCCACTCACTCTAAACCAAAAGAAGCCAAGATGGCATTGTAGATCCTTTTTCAAAAGCAAGAGATTCAAATCTAATGAGGAAACCAGGATGGCATCATAAATTCTTTTGGAAAAGGCACAGCTCTGGCATTCTTTTAGCTCCAACTCTAAAGTGGCCCAGAATCAGCAAAACTCACTCAATAAATACAACAGTAACAACTACTTCAGATATCTCACAATGAAAACCGCAAAGCAAGCCTCTTCAGGTCTCCAGACAATTTCCAAACTTTCTAGTTCCAAAGTTAAACCAAGTTCTCAAGTACCAAATTTCCAAGTCAGCCTACACAAGTTACAAGTCTCTCCAACATACTTCCCCAGGCTCCTCAGTCCAGGTAGAGGAAGTTCACTAGTGTGGCTCCCTTCTCTGCCCTGCTACGGCACATGACTGAAGCAGCTGTGAGGCCTCCAGCCTCTCTGCTCTGTTCCCAGTGCTGCTCTCCCTCTCTGAACCTTCCTTCTGACCTGCCTTCTCTCACTTCCTTCCTTAAATCCCCTAATACTAACCCTATCATGAGAAGGCGTGGCTTCCCTTCTCCAAGTCTCCACCCACCAACAGACAATAGTTGCTATTTTAATGCAACACCACCAGCACTGGGGGCCACCCGTAATTCAGCCCCCAATTTCACTACAGCCCCCGTAATAACTGTAGGGTCATATGCTAAGAATAACTGAACTGGAAAGGACTTTAGAGACTGTTTAATCCAGTAGTTTTTATTATGTAGTCCTGTAATCAGCAATATCTGTATGAACTGGGAATTTGTTAAAAATACAAATTTTTTTTTTAAGAAAATGATAAATACTAATTCTTAAGCTCACTTTTGATCCATTGAATAAGAAACTCTTCAGGTATGAAAACAATCTGTTTTAATATGCACACTAACGCTTGAGAACCATTGTTTTAACTCATACCTTTAAAGTTGGGATCCCAAAGAGATTAGCTGAAATGAATAACATTTAAAATAAACAATGGATTTTGTATGAAAGAAGGTAATTTGGATTATTTAAAAGACATTTTTTATACTACTCCATCTTGTTTCCCACTCCGTGTGTATCAGCTTTCCGTGGTTACTATATCAAATAACGATTAAAAATTCAACAAAAACATGGATCTTACAATTCTGTAAGGTCAGAGGTTCAACTTTTGTCTCACTGGGCTAAAATCAAGGAGTCACAGATTTTCCTTTTGGAGGTTTTAGGGGAGAATCAGTTTCCTTGTCTCTTCCAGCTTCCAGAGGCCACTCATATTCCTTGACTTCTGGCATGTCCTTCATCATATTTTTTAAAACTACATTTTGGAGTCATTAGACTTAGCATTATCCTGTCATTGGCAAAGACTGTGTCATAGAGCATGACAACTAGATCATGCAATATCCACAAGCAACAAAAATTATAATAAATTACACTCATTACAGTAGTTACTAAATTAGGAAAAAAGATTCATTTTAGGAAAAGATTTCAAACGCTGATGAAAAGTTTTTGTGTTTATGTCTTGGTTAACAGTACAATTAAACTAATTAGAACAGTTCATTCCCCAGATTGCACTTATTCAGCTTATCTGCATTTTAATTGCTGTTAAATTTTCACTGATATATGTACTAGATTATTGTTTTTTAAAGAAGTGAGGGTTTTAAGAAAAATGTTTGATTACTGAACACAACTACAGGGGTTTCCTTTATATGTGACAGGGCCATGCGTAACTCATTTGCTACCTTTTCTGTATTTTCCAGATTTTCATTGCTTAAGTCTTATTTTTATAAATTAAAAAATGAAAGAAAAAAGGGAAAGACAAACGTGATGTAAAGACAAATAACTAAGACCTGACTTAAAAGGCAGGTGTGGTTTGGGAAGTCTTCAGCACATAAATGGCAGGCCTCTTTTCATTAAGATTGTCATCCAAAGGGAACTGTAGAATCCTCCCTGGTAAATTACCTTGAAAACTTTAAATGAAAGTGAAGACCACAAGCCATCTCAACAGGAGGTTGCACAGCCCCACTCTAGCCTGTCTCTTCAGTGAGCTATGGTTTAAACTCCTGGCCTTCTCAAAGAGATCAACTTTTAACATTTCTCGGGCAACTGTGGTGTCACAGAACCCAAATTCATCACCCGTCTGCTGGGAAGCAGCACTCGCCAGGTCCGCCATCGGCTGTCGGGATTTTGGATGAATCGGACCCAGGCCGAGCTGGCGCCGCGCTGGGCCAGTGCTACCAACAGCCTCGGCAGCGGGCGCCACAAGTCGGTGTTAGGGGCGGCTGCCCACTCGGCTCGCGAAGCGGCCGGGTCTCTGGAGGGGGAGCGACGCTGGGGGCGGCGGCGGCGGCGGCGGCGGCGGGGCGGGGGCGGGAGTCGGGCGGCAGCTCCAGCGCCCGTGGGGGAGGAGCGGCGGCGGCGGCGGCGGCGGCGACGGCGACGGCGACTGGAGCTGCTGTGGCGACGGACGCGAGGCGGTGGCAGAGCAGACCCACCCCTGTCCACATGGACAGTTGCAAGGGCCTTCTCTGATGCGTTCACGCCTGGGCGGGGTGGGCGGACGGCCGTAGCGGCGGCGGCGGCGGCGGCTGCAGAAGGAGCGAAGGGCTTGAGGGTGCCTGACGGTCGCGGAGACCTCGCCGCCCCGGCGCGGCCATTTTACGGCCCGGAACGAAGGGAGGCGTGTTAGTGCGCTCGCCCTTCAAGCTCTCTTCCTGGGGCTCGCGGCTGGGGGAAGCTTCTCAGGTGGCCTGGGTGGGCGGTGGATGGGGAGTCGCGGGCCAAGCGGAACCGGGCCCGGGAAGCGCCGTCGCCGTCGCCGCCGCTCGCGTTCTCCCGGAGGGGCCTGAGGAGAAGCCCAGGCCGCGGGCCTCACCGCCCGCCCGCCAACCCGCGGACAGGCTCAGGAGCGCCTGGCCTGCTTTTGTGTAGGCCTGACTGGACTTGGGAGCGCCGCCTGCCTGACGGCTGAGCCCCAGGCCCGCAACCCTGCGGCGGCTACCCTCCTGCGGTGCGGCCCCTCTTCCCGGCGAGCGCGGCGGCGGCGGTGTGGGCCATGGATTAAGAAGGAGGCGGCGAGGGAGGAGGAAGATGGCGGCTGGCAAGAGCGGCGGCAGCGCAGGGGAGATTACTTTTCTGGAAGGTAGATCTATTTCTGCCCTCGCGCGGGGTGGGGAGATACAGGAAAACGTGGCCCGCCGATCCCCGGATATTCAGTTATTCCCACCGGGTGGGTTTGGGGGGCGCTGAGGTACGGGGGGCGGGGGCTGCCGGGCAATGGCGGGGAGGGAATGCGCGGCGAGCGCGCTGGGTTCGAGTCCGCCGGAGCTAGGGCCTGGGCGGGGAGCGGGGGCCGCTGAGAGGGCGTGGGAGGGCCGGGCGGAGAGCCGCAGTTGATGGGTGCCCTTTGAGAGTCCACTCAAAGCCTGACTTTTAAACATTTTCCTTTGGTGGTGGCCTGAGGTTGAGAGCAGATTGCATTCGGGTCTTGTTTAGTGACCATGAAAAGTTTCCGAATTGCTAAGGTTGGGTGAAATTGGGGGCCAATCCACGTAGGAAGGGAAGAGGTAGTTTCACTGAGTAGATCTAATATACCTTCCTGAGCTTTCTGTTTCTCGCTGAGCCGCAGGCTTCCTTTTGCAGCCCTGCAAAAGGATTAGGCCTGGCCTTTCCTGATATTCTTAGGGAATGTGTTTTGCTAAAGGTACTTTATAGTTTGCTTGACAAAAGAGCGAGATTCACAGTATCAAGTTTTAGGGTAGTTACTGTAGCTAATTAGACAAAGTTTGGGTGGTTTCATTTTTATCCTTCTGTTAAAGGAAAGTCAATTTGCTGTAGGTAAATTAAACTCGTCTGTTTGTTACTGTCGGTGATGAATGTAAATGGGTAACAATTGGCTCCTTGCCCCTATGTATGAAGACTCCAAAAAACGCAGCCAAAGTCATTGTTGAATAATTTTAATTAAGAAACTTTAAATTTTCACATTGCTTAATTTGAGTGTAGACTCAGTATTTACACTGGTAGTTGACTTTGTAAATTTGTCTAGGGAGTGAGTTGCTACCGAACGGGATTGTTAAAAAGGATTATTAACCAGCTACACTGGGTAATTTTGCAAAGTTGATTTGCGTATGCAGTATAGGCGATACTTTAAAAAAAAAAAAAAAGTAGGAGCATCTCTGAATTAAGAAAGCACAACCTAAGTGTGGAAATAGGTTGTATGTGAGGAAATGGTATGCCTGGTTTACTTTGTATTGACAGTACCTATCTCAAGTTGTTGAGCGCTTTATATAAAATTCCTGGTATGATGTGGAAAACCTGTAAATTATTCTGGTTCCTGTCTTGTCTCCATTCTGACTGGAGCCGACTACCTACCGGCCAGAGACTGAGAATGGTGTAGCTTGTGTTACGGTTGTTACTGTGTTTGTGTGTAATATTTTGTTTTAAAATTGAAACTTTAAAAGAGTGCTTACTGGTGCTTATTCAGTATGCAAAAGACTATGTTTGTGCTATGTTAGATTTTGTGCTTCTGGTTCACTTTAAATTCTGACTAGAAGAACCTAAGGAGAAGGGTTGCTGTTAATTTCAAACTGTTGCTTTGGCTTATTTTGGCTTAAAGATATCTATATGTATAGATATGATGAATTTGAGTTTCACCCATGTCGCCAGCATTCTTACAAAGAAAGCAAATGGTAATTTGTTTATAATAATAATGTGAGGGATAGAAATGGTTTCAGTTTCTTATATCTGATTTTCATATAGTTACTCTTTAAATGGTTGCTATTTGTTACTAGTATTTCATTTTCCATGATTCTTTTGGTTCCTTATACCTTTAATAAGTTCTCCAATATAATTTGTTCTCCAATATAACTTGACACATATATTCTATTACCTTGCTTATCTGTTTTCAAAATATTTCCCTATAAGCTTTTAGAACTTAATATTTAAATATTAGTATACTTTATTCCTCAATAGACTTGAAAAACTGAGGTAGTAGCAGCTTACTCTGTGAGGCATTGTATGTACCAAGGAAAATACAATAGTACATAAGATGTTTATAAGATGTTTAATATCCCTGCTTTTACAGAACTTACATTTTAGTTAGAAGGACTTTTTATAAATAAACATTTAGAAAATCTCACCCCATATTTTAACATAATTAACCATCATCTTAATCAAGTCTACTTAGGACTGATAATTTCCTTAAAATGTCACAGTACCCCCCCACTCTTAAAAACACTCAGTATTCCCCTTTACTGTCTTATTTTTCATGGTAGTAGTTATCACATAATTTTTTTCTCTACTAAAAATATAAATTCCATGAAAGCAATGGTTTTTTCCACCATCTTACTTCTTGCATTTGGAATATATTTTTATTATTTAAAAAGGTGGTAACCATATAGTAAAAAGTGTGGAAGAAACATACAGAGCCATGGAAGAAATGCTAAGGCCATTTTAAGTCCTATTAGGTTACCTTGAAATGACCCTTAACTATGAGACTTTAGGGAAACCAGTAAAGATCAAGATGTGTCTTTTTAACAAAGATACACTTTAAACAAAAAGGAGGTATTATGGCTGAATTGTAGCAAGCAAAGTAGTGGTAATGAAAGAGATGGAGCCTGTCACTCCAAGATCATAAGCTTTCATGCTGAGACAAAGAAAGTCATTGAAGAGTTTGGTCAGGGGTTTTGGGATATGACTTGTCTTCTTTAAAAAATAATTTTGCTCTATGTAAGCGAACTAGAGAGGAGCAGTAGTAAAAGCAGAGACATGACTATTAGACTATTGTATATATAGCATTTAGAGGAACTTGGACTAGAATGGTGTTGGTGGAGACTGGGAAAGAGAAGTGGGTGGATGGAAGATATATTTAGATGTAGCTTCTTGATGTAGCTTCTTGATAGGTTGTATATTGAGAATCAATGTACAATGTACAAGAGGAATCAAAGGTGATTCCTTTGGGCTTTGATTTATGGTATTGGGTAAATACTCTGATGTTCCATTTACTGAGATGGGCTAGATAGATGAGGTGAGGAATGAGAAGTTGCAAGTAACTCTGCTTTGATCAAATTGAATTTAAGATGCCTGTTTGTTGTATGTTCTAAATTCTGCTTTACATCCTTACAAGTCTAATGCTAATTCCGTTTCCTTTTCTGGCCTCCTTAGTCCAGAAACCTACATTACTATTGTGCCCAATTCATACAGTGTCATACTTTAATTATGTGAATTTAAAATCAGGCTGTTCATATTGAATTTTTTTCTTTCCCATCTTTGAATTCTTTTTTATTCACTTAAGGTTGACTTAAGTGATTGCTTTTCAATTTGTGATAAATGATTTTGGTAGTGTTCTTTCGTTCAGTGGATATTTTTTGAGCATCTGTAATGTCCTAGGTACTGTGCGAAGAGGCACTATGATAAGGGGAGGGAAAGGTTTCACCATGGAGTTTCCAGTCCAGTGACAGGAGTCAATAATAAAATAACCACACTAGTAAATATGGAATTAAAGTGATAAGCATTAATAGGAAAAAAAATGAACATTTGATCTATTTAGGGCAGTGTGGGAAGGTGAATATAGAAGGAAAGAGGGGAGGCAGAATTTTCCAGACACAGGGAATAAGAGGAAGCAGTGAGAAGTTTGAGAGGTGGTAAGACTGTTTCCAAAGTGGTCATTGATTACCTCATGAGGAGCTTTGCAGGGAGAATATATATTGTCAGGAGACCATTGCAGTATGAAGCAAAGCTAATGGTAGCTAGTTTTGGTAACTGTCTACTTTTAAGTTTCTAGAACTTTCTAGTTCTCTCTGGAACTTCTGTCAACTACTTTCTCTCATTTGATTCTTATTGATGCCGTACTTGCTCATATCTCACTTTCTTTTGCCTTTTTTTGTCAGTTGCCCACCATTATTTTCTTATTTTTTTCTTGAAATGACATATCTGTTTTTCCTTTCATATATGTGTATGTTTACATGTATACTTTGTTTTACTTTCATTCTGGTCCCCCTCCTGTACATTTGTGGACCTTGTCCACTAGTTTGAAAAGACTAATATTAAACTATTGACCTGTTTTCTCATACCAACAGAATTGCTTATGTTTCCATACTTATATTTTACATATAAATGCAGTTTGGAGCTTAGTCAGCTTTCCACTTTTACCGGGGCTAGTACACATTTTATTTACACTATCTCATGATCCAAAGTAAAATTTTGCACAAATGTTGTACCTTCTATGGCTACGAGCAAGGTTATTAGTTTCCATTTGTTCAAGGGAACGCATCAACGCATCACAAGTTCTCCATTTAAGTCTGCTCCTTTTTCTTTTGATTATGCAAGTTTTAGAAGCTATATCATGGTGTCATTCCTATTTACTCTATCAACTGTGTTTATTATCTGGTTTCATTTCTGAAAATGGATGAATTTTGCTTACCTCTTGATCTAATGTACTCATATGCAACAGTGAAGTAGACCCTCATTGGAATTAGAAGTAATTTTTATTAGCAATTCATTGAAAAGTATGAACACAGAAACCAGAATTCAACATAGAGCAATACTACTTACTAGCTGGGTGGTCTTAGGTAGATTACTCTACCTCTTGTTTTTTTTTTTTTTTTCTTAATTTGTAAAATGAGGACAGTACTTGTAGTTATCTCATAAGGTTGCCATGACAATTAAATGTGTTAAGATTTCTTAGCCATTTCCAGGCATACCATAAAGTACTATGTGTTCTTTACAAGATAAAGAGATAGACCCTCCCCTTTTTTTTGCTTCTTTCATCCTACCTTTTATTTGAATTGTAGTGTTTCACTTATTACTTTTATTTTTTCATTTATTAGCTCCTTGTTCTTGACATAGTATGCTGACTAGTGAGACAGGAATTAATGTATTAAATACATATGTCTAGATTTTATTAGGTTGATTCCATTTTTAAAATATATTGAATATTTCAGGAAATCAAGACATCAAGGGATTATGTGATTTCCCCCCAGAATAAATAAATGGTAAAATCAGAACTGGAGATTGGAATTTGATAGTCTTCCCCACCTTTTTTAGTCCTTCCTTCCCTCCTACTTTCTCTTCCCTTAAACCCCCCTTATTTATTTACTTCCTCATTATTTCCTTTTATTTACTTAGCCTTTGGGAGGGGATCTGGATTAGAGAAGGAAACCTGATAGAAAATTATGGGTAATTAATCATTAGGGGAATTAATCACTTATTGATGAATAATCTAAGGGCAAAAACAGAACCCATAAATCTCTTAGGGTCCAATTTCAGAAGTTAAGATATCACTTCTACTACATTCTTTTGTTAAAGCATTCTTAGCCAGCAAATATATAAGGGGGGAAGAGAGTAGACTATATACTATTCAATTGGTAATGTGGCAAAAAAAAAAATTAGCAGATACAGCCACCTACCTTTTCCCTTACCTAGTGTTTTATTTTATTTTTATTTTTTATTTAGTATTTTATTTTCTTTCAACAAATTCATAATTATCAAATTTCAAAATGGCATTTCTTAAAAGAACTAAAGTTGTCTAATATCCTCACAGTTTAGGATGCTAAATAATGAAAGAACAAATTAGGCCACAAAGTCTGTAATTTACTTCAGAGGTATAAATAACAACAACAAAAACCTTTGTTTTTAAAAAAATCAGACTTTTCTTTGTCTGATTCAAAAGATTGATTGGATTGATTTAGGAATTTCTGAAACCAAGAAAGCATAAGCAAGAAAAGAATGTTATAAATGTCCTTTTTTCCCCTTTCATTCAGTGATGCCTGTGTCATGCTCCACTTAGTATAATTCTTTCTCATTTCCATTATCTAACCTCTTCAAAAATATGCTCATACCATTTACAGAATTAAAATTAATCTGTCTTGACACAAAACTGACGGTTAATCCACAAAGTCGAAGACGATTTTTGATGATTGTAATTGCAACTCACTTAAGTCTTGCATCACAATTCTTGAAGTGATGCAATAGTACATTTATCCATTATTGTGATCTAATTATGGTTGCAAATAGCTGAAAAATAAAGATAGCAAGTACAGACAGTGGATAACCTGTGTGGTGTTTGACACTAAAATTATGGTTGCTTTCAGCCCGAGTTTTTTTGGTTACTTTAGTGGATTTATATTCCTGGAACCACCTACATTTGTCACCAAAATTAGGACCTATTGTTTCCTGAGGATATGGACTTTAATTGCTAAAATTGGGATAGTTGTAGCAAACTGGGACTATTGAGTGTTGCTCTATTCCAGGTTAACAACCACCTTGAGGCTCCCTGAAACTACAGACTCGAGTAGTAAAACAACAAATGATATTTGGGTTTTTGCCTTCAGAAGTTTTCTTGTTATTTCAAACTTGGTTTGAATGTGAACTACACCCCCATCTCCCACCCCACCCCCCATCTTAATTGTATTACCATCTTTGAAAGAGTGTGGGGAAAACAGTGCTAGTGTTCAGTATACAGTAAGTACAGTTTTTTATTATGGGCAAAAAACAAGGACGCTGTTTTTCAAGACTAGGGAAGAGTAGACTGTACTAACTTTATTCTTTTTATATTCAAAAATCCGCAAATTTTTCTCAGATAACCTACTGTTACCTCTTTACCATTATAACCTCTGTTGAAGGAGTAGATAAACTGAGAGAACACTGAACTAACTGGATCCTGAGGCAAAGAAATATATTCAGACTTCATCATATAGCAGTAATGAATGATCTGGAATTGGGTGGGAAAACAGGACTTGTAAGTTTTGTTAAGTATCCCGTTTGCTTGTTTTGCCACCCGATTTCAGATCTATTGCTCTGTCTTATATTGCAAAGGGTAAAACTTCATAGATTAGGTATTCGAGACCTCAAGCCTATGATTAATTTCCTGCTTGATACAGCATCTATAGAAGTTATTCAGTGGTGGCTGATCTGATATTGAGGTTCCAAGATAGCTTTATTCAAAATGTCTTACTTTGACAGGTATGGAAAGTTGTACCTTTCTATCTCAGTGTAGTCTAAATACCTCTTCAACATGATCTTCAACAGCAGGTTATATAAACTTGGTATATGATAACTCAGGAGTCTAGGAGACACCTTTGGAGAGTCTTGGTGATTCTTGAGACTATCTGAGATTATAGTCCTATATATAGTGTCACCTCAAACTGACTTATTGAGAGATTTCTTGAACTTTTGCTTATTAATAGTCTTCATAATTCCTCTTCATAAGTCCTTTTACTTTTTTTTAGAGGCTAGGTCTCCTCGCTGTGTTCCCCAGGGTAGTCTGGACTCAAGTGATCCCTAGTCTCAGCCTCCTGGGTAGCTGGAATTACAGGTGCATGCTACCACGCCTGACTATTTTTTGAGACTAGGTTTCACTCTTGCCCGGGGTAGTCTCGAACCCATGGGACTCAAGCAATTCCTCATCTCAGCCTCCTAAGGCTGGGATTAAAGGTGTGCTCCACACCACCTGGCGTTTCTTTCACTTCTTAATTAAAAGTTAGCTGCATCAGTTAGCTTTTGATCAGTGACTCTTTTTAAAAATTTTATCCTTCTACAAAGTCTAACCAATATTAGTTTAATAACATCTATGCACGTTGAAACTGTAATGTAGCAAACACAAGTGTTCTACTTCTAAACATAATGACATTATTAAGAAAGTTGAAACTGGGCTAAAACCTTACCTTTTGGCATTCTGTCTTCTCCAGGGATAACATCACTGTTCTTAATTTGGCAGTTATTAATCTCATACATTTCTTTATACTTTATTATTTTATATGTATATATCCTGAACTGTGTCTGTGAATTTTGCATATTTTAAACTTTATACATCATGTCATACTGTATTTATTCTTTTACAACTTAGTTTTCATTCTTACAGCATTGTTTGAGACTCAGTAATATTGAGATACAAAAAGCTATAGTGCATTTTTTTTGTCATTTAATATATCCCACAGTACTAGTACACTGCAGTTTGTTTTATTCCCATTTGTGCAAATTTAGATAATATTTAACTTGAGATTTGCATTTTTTTGTATTTTTAATGATCAAAGCAAAACATCTAAAATAACACTTTCAGGAAATTTTGTTCTTTTTTGTTTTTCAAAATAAAATAGCTTTATTGAGAGAAATTTTAAATACTCTACAATTCACCCATTTAACATGTACTGTTCAACGACTTTGGTCTGTGTACAGTGTATGCAAGTATGTCACAGTTTAGAATATTTTCATCTAGTACCTCTTCTTGAATTTGACCTTGTCTTATCAGGCCTTGGAGTTTAAGAGCAGGATTTCTGAAAGACATCCTTGTTGACAATAGTTTTGTGGTGCATACCGACTGAGTACCCTGTGGGCACAAGATGGTTGTAATTACAAATTTGTAATTGCTCTTTGACCTTCTGGTACTTTTTTTTTCTCCGCCCATCGGTCAGTTTGCTGGGATATAGTGATCAATTCTGGCTACCAGAGCAGGTTAGTAAAGGTGACCTGAGATGCCATCATCATTGTTCTTTACAATGACCATGTTGTCTGAGTGGGGTCTCGCCAAGATTAGCACTACCTTCTCTTGTTTCATAACTTTGCCCATTTTGTCAGCAACCTCTAAAGCCTACACCAAAAAATATATATAGATAGATATATGTATATATATTTTTTCTGACTTTTTAATATTAGTGCTACAAACATTTTAGTATGTCTGGTATTGTTACTATGAACTTCTTTTTGAAAGTATATTGCCCTTGTATTCTGTAGGGCAGCAAACATTTTTTGTAAGGGACTAGAGTTCAAATTGGCTCTGTCATAGTTACTCAGTGCTGACATTTTAATAAAAATGTAGTCATAGATAATAAACTAATATGTCTATTCCAGTAAAACTTTATAGATACTGAAATTTGATTTTCATATACTATTCACATTTGAAGTTTAAAATCTTTTGATTTTTTATTCCCTCCAAAACCATTTAAGAGACATTCTTAACTCATGGGCCTTAATAAAACATGCAGCAGGCCAGATTTGGTTGGCTCATACTTTCTTAATACCTGATCTAGTAAATCCTTTAGTAATGAAATTATTGGCTTATAAGGGCTTGTGGCATGTGCAAATTTAGCTTTACCTATATATTGCCAAATTGATCTCCAGAGTTGTTCTATAGGCGGTTTCATAGTTTTCCTGTTTATGCCATTCCCTGTTTGATGATGAGTCTACTTGTTTTAGTTTCTGTCAGTCTCATGGATTTATAGATGGTGGTTTGAATTAATAATACTCTGGTACAGTGAGGTTGCATATCTTTATTGCTCCTTTAAAAAACATTTTTCATTATTCATTGGCATTAGAAAAATACTGGACACTACCCTTGGGTTAATCCTATTTTTTGTACTTGGAATGGGTGAATAAACTAAACAAAATAACCTATGCTTTCTTTTTGTGTGTCTCCTCTTCTTAATTGCTTTATACCATCAGCGCATTTTTTTTTCTCTCTTGGAATGTCTCTATGTTTTCTGGAAAATAAACCTTGGTTGTTAAATATACATATTGTAACAATTTTAAGTATACATACGAATTGTGCATATATCCTGTGAATTTTTGACATTGTATTGTTTAAATGAATGAAATTATTTTATGAACAGAATGTTTTAGTGTAATCTCTTGTCATTTTTTTTCTTAATGACTTGTATTTTTTATGAGATGAGGACTCAGTCTAACTGGTCCTTTGCATCACAGTGTTATTTTTTTTTTATTAATTCCTGTTTATTTCTTTACTTTTGTGATAGAAAAATATCACTTATAAGATAGGTAATCATTTAAATTTATAGTGTATGTCATATACTTTATATTTTTAAAATGTACATTTATAGAAAAGTTTAAATATTTTTTAATACTTGCAAACCATATATCTTATATAAAGTTAGTATCTAAAATACACAAAGTACTCATATAATTAAATAACAACCTCCACCCCAATAACCCAAATGAAAAATGAGCAAAGGGTCTGAAAAGATTATTTTCCCCAGTATGAATGACTAAGAGGTAAGATGCTCAACATTACTAATCCTTAAGGAAATGCAAATTAAAATCATAATGAGATAATTACCTTGACTCCTGACAGAATGGCAGGTCTTCAAAAAGCCTAGAAATAATAACAAATGCTGGTGAGATTGTAGAAGAAAGGGAACCCTTGTGTGCCCTGTTGGTAGATTTGTAATTTGGGACTGTAGCTATGGAAAACAGTATGGAGGTTTCTCAAAAAATTAAAAATGAGTTACCATATGATCCAGCAATTCCACTGCTGGGACTGTTTTCAGAGAAATTGAAAACCTTGTTGAAGAGCTATAGCTGCATGCCCATGTTCATCACACCATTATTTACAGGAGTTAAGACACGGAAATGCCTAATTATACTGAGTAGATGAACAGATAAAGAAATAGTGGTTTATGACACAGAATATTATTCAGTCGTTAGAAGAAAATCCTGCCGTTCACAGTAACATGGAAAAAGACCTTGAAGTGCTGGGTGAAATAAATTAGAGAAAGACAAATCCTATATATCTCACTTATATATAGAATCTTCAGCAACAAAAACCAAATTGAGAAAAAATGATCAGATTTGTGATTTCTTTTTACCAGAAGTGGGGTATGGGGCTGGGGAATTGGATGAAGATGCCAAACATCCACAGTATATCTGAAATAAAGTACTGGGGGTGTAATGTGATAAATACACTTAACACTGCTGTATGGTGTTTGAAAGTTGCTAAATTGTTAAAACAAATTTTCAGTTCCCATCACAAGGGGAAAAATTCTTTGAGATGATTGATGTTAAGGAAATGGGAGAACCCTGGGGTACACAGAGATGTAATATATATAATAAAGCTTAAAAATAAATAAATTCTTTCCCTAGCAGGGAAAAACCTCACATACATTGCTTACTTTCTGTTTGTTCAACCCCAGCAAAGAAATTTCAGATTTGCTTACGATGACTTTTATCTTCCTCTTTTATCATAGTTTTGGTTGTGAACTCACCTTTGGAACTTTTTTCAAAACTTGCGTTCAAAGTTTGAGTTTTCTTAGAGAAGGTTTATGTGTGAGTCTGAGCCCTTTTTTAAAAGAGCCTTTATGTTGGTATGATGAAATGTATGTAACATAAAATTTGCCGTTTTAAATATTTTTGGGTGTAGAATTATGAAGTCGCATTAGTACATTCATAATATTGTGTGATAATCACCACTGTTCATTTTTCAAAATTCTTCCATCCAAAAAAAAACGAAAACTCTGTACCTCTTAAATAACTTTGCTTTCTTTTCTCTCTCCAGCTCCTGTCTTTGAATTTGTGTGTTCTGTGTACCTCATTCAAGTGAAAAAATTTGTGTCTCTGACTTATTTCACAGAATGTAGTATTTCAAAGTTGATTCATGTAGCATATATCAGAATTTCATTCCTTCATGGCTGAATAATATTCGTTTGCACATTTTATTCATATTACTGCTACTACTGTTGTTACATGATATTTACAGTTTATCTGGTCACCTGTTGGCACTGGACTTTTTTTTCACCTTTGAACTATTGTGAATAATGCTTTGTGAACACCACTAGACAAAATCAGTCTCTGCTTTTGTTGCTTGTGAGTATACCTGCAAGTGGAATTGCTGTAGCATATGGTAATACTATGTTTTAACTGTTGAAGAACTGCCAAACTTTTCCCATAATGACTACCATTTTACATGCCCATCAGCAATGTGTAAGAGCTCTAATTTCTCCACATCCTTGTCAATAGTTATCATTTTCCCTTTTTAAAAAGACTAGCCATACTAAAGAGCTGTATATTCTTATATTTTCATTTTGTATTTCTGTAATGTCTAGTGATGTTGATCATCTTTTCTTGTATTCATCATTTTATTACAGAGTTTTCTGGGCCATGTGAATTGTGAAAATTCTGCTTCCAAGCCTGCATAATTGCAAGATTATGGTTAGGGATTTCCTAACCATGGGGTAGATACACTTTGTCTTCTGTTCATTCTTAGAGTCAAAGTTAAGACAACACAGTTATTCATACTGTCCTTCTCAGAGCTCCCTTTTTTCTTTTCAGGAGTATTGCCTCCAAGTATGCTAGTCTTCAGTCTTACCTCTCATTTTGTTAAAACATTAAACTTGATCTTATTAACTTGGCTGTGGGCCATTAGGTTTTTGTCACTTGACTCCAAGACAGATGCTGCCTTAGAGATTTATTTATCTCTCTCGTTTCTTACTTTCAACTTTATAGGTTTAGGGGATTTCATCCTTGTAGTTAGAAAAAAAAAATTTAGCTTATAATGAGTGTGTTTGGTGTTCTTATTAAGAGAGATTTTGGGGGGACACTTGAGTTCATTATATTGCCAACATAGAAACTCTGGTTTATTTCTCTTTAAGAGAGATATTTGAGGTAAAGAAAAGAATAGAGGTCTGGATATAGTTCTCACTAATAAATAAGCAAACTAAAAATGCTGACTTATAAAATCAGTGACCAAAGATGGAGATACAGGGTTGATTTTTATATGTTTTATACATATTCCTGTGTCTACCCCATTTCTATTATAGTTTAATATGAATTTTTTTGCCATCACAAACTCAACACATATGGTTGACTGTAAAATTGGCAAAACCAGATTTTAATTTTTTTTTTCTTTTTAGAGAAAACAAACAGCTAATAGTCAAAGGACTAGCAAATCAAAATCTAGACTAAGCAAAGAGCTTGGGAAGTACTCTATTTTATGATGAATAGCTCTGTTAAAGTACTTATCTCAGTTTGTTTTTATTTCAGCTTTGTCTAGATCAGAGTCTAAGAGAGATGGAGGTTTTAAAAATAATTGGAGCTTTGATCATGGAGAAGAAAGTGAAGGAGATACAGATAAAGAGTAAGAATTTTTTTTTCCTCAGATGTAAAAAACTTCATTAGAACAATTTATATTCCTTTGGAAATATGTTTTAAAGTGTTGTATTTTTAAAACATTGAACTTTTGCTGTAGCATTAAGAAAAGAAAAAATAATTCTTTATTGGTAAATAATTTTGCTGTCATATTTCTCCATCTTTGAAATGTTTAAATTTGTATAAAAGTTGTTCTTTTTTAAAAATATGGCATTCAATTCAGGTAGTGGTTTGAAAAGTCACCATTTGTTAGTAGTACATGAACTCAGGCTGAGACCCTTGAATTTTGTGAAAGCTTAGGATAGTATCTTTTCCATTGTGACCTTCTCCACCACCAGCACCACCACATAGATCTTAGATCAGTTACCCACAGAGAAAGGCAGCAACTATAAATGATAAACACAGTTGTTCACCCAGACAGAAGTTAAGCAAAGTTTTCATTGTATTTTGTTAATGTTCTTGGAATGGCTGCTGAGTGTTAAAAAAAAAAAAAAAAGACTAATAGTTTTAATAGAAACTTGCATGTCATGAGATTTTTCTATTATCAATTCAGCTTTGCTTTTATTAGTTTTTTGAAACTGATTTGGTTTTCCACTAGCCAAGAGGAAACAGCACTACATTCTATCTAAACTAATAGATACTTTTTAGAAATTTTACACAAGAAGTCATTTAGAATATATTGGCTAAATATTGTAGGTGCTTCACTTCTGTCTGGGCAACAGCTCCGTTCATCATTACTACTTTATGTGCCTTCACCTATGAGATGTTGAACTGAAGTGAAGTTTTATTTGAAGGAGAGCTTTGAACTGGTAAGTTTCTCACATAAAATCACTGCTTTATGGTCTTCCTTTCATTTTCTTTTTTAAATTTCTGATTACTTTTTCATTAAAAAATTCTTTCGTTGCTGACATTTATGTAGCTATAAAAATTGGAATTGAATTTGAAATTAAGTTGAGTAGAAAGTACATCACTTAAACATTTTTTTTAATAGTTGAAAGATTTTTAGCATTAGATTTGAATATAAATAGTAATAAAACAAGTGTTTGAACTGATAGAATCAAGGGATTTTATAAAAATAGCAGATTTATCTTCAGAAGGGTCTATTTTAACTTTTCTTTTTAGAACATTTGTCATGGTGATGTTCAAAAATTTGTCTTAAAGATGCTCTCTATAAGTGGATCTTAATGGGCCTCATTTCTTTTTTTTAAACATATTGAGATTTACACGAACTGTTGAGAAATAATCAAATCTTTTTAGAACCTGAAGCCAGCCAGTGATTCTCAGCTAAGTGTTGTTATATCTAGAAGTAGTACAGGTATAACTGTTTTGTTATGGTAATATCATTGGAATTACTTCCTTTCCATTAATTAAGGTTTTCTTAATAGTTCCTTTTATTTTTTGTTTCTTTGTCCTTTTTCACTAATTTTAAATATGAGTGAAAGAAAAAAATGAGTGACCTTATATAAAATCCTTAGTTAAAAAAATTTATGTGTTCATTTATGACAGGGATCAACAAGCTGTGACCCACAGGCTCAGTCTGACCTTATACCTCTTGATTTTATTAATTTTTTTTTTTAAAACAGCCACATTTATCGAGACTTATCAGTAGTTGTTACATAGACTACCTGGCCTGCAAAACCTAAAGTCTTTACTCCCTGGCCCTTCCAAAAAGAGTTTGCTGATCCCTGAATTGGGTGAACAAAGAACATAAAACGTGAATTTAATATGTGGGTTATAATTGTCACTTAAGTTTCTTCCCCCTTATTTTTCATGTAGCGAGGCAAATCTACTCAGTGTAGATGAAGATGAGGATTCTGAGACCTCAAAAGGAAAAAAGGCAAGTGTTGCTTTAAAATTCTTTTTTTTAAGGTTACATGTTAAAGACTAATAGTTCAAAAGATTTTTATATTTCTTAATTAAGTTCTTACCCTAATGTCAAAATGATAAACCAGATATTTTTTATTCTTCAGCAATATTTTATGCATTGCAAAAGAAAATATTACTACCTCTTTACACACGTTTTCAATGTTTTTAACTTTATAGATCTTATAGAGCATCCATAACAGTTAACTAAAATCACTAATACTTTTTTCATTAGGTGAATAGTATTGTAATAGCATTATGCTATTATTAGCCAGTACCATCATATTGAGGGACATTTATGGTTGTTACTAACCATTTTTAACCCTAAAATAAATGTTGAATAAGTTACTTTCCATGATTTATTTTGCACACACTTAAGCATATCTGTAGGGTGAATTATGAATTTCTAGAAGCATAGCTGCTAGCTATATCAGGACAGTTATGTTTCTAGTTTTGTCATGCTTGATTTAAATTTTTACCAGTGATGTCTGAGAATGCCAGTTTCTCCACACCTGTGATGATTTTATTTTATCAACTCTTGACCTTTGCCAATAAAATCATAGTATCTCAAATTTAGTCTTAATTTGCATTTCCTTTTTTATGAGTGAGATTGAACCCTTTTCCTTTTTTGTTAAAATAATTGGCAGGGAATATTCTTTGCTCATTTTTCTGTTTGGTCTTTGAACTGTTAATAATTCGTGGAAATTCTTTTTTATATTGAAACAAAAACTTATTTTCAACCTCTGGAATCTAGATATGTCCTGTAATGATGGTATGACTTGATTTAATTAAAAGAAGGCCCTTTTTGCATACTATATACAAAAATAAAGCATCTTCTAGTGGTTTCTTGAGTTTGATGAAATTTAGTATTTGGAGAAACTGGCCTGTTACTATAATTGGGTTTTCCCTGATAATTCCAAAAGTAGGACATTCCCATTTGATAATATTTGGTAGGTTTTGGTGGGCTGGCAGTGTTGTTACCATTAAATTTATGTGAAAAGCAATTCAATCATTTCCACACCCCAAAATATTCATCAAGTTATACCAAATAGGTACCTTCTACTTCTGGAAAACCAGTATAATCTGTACTGGTTGCTAATATTTGAAAACACCCCCACCCCCATCCCCATCCCCATCTTTGTGCAGGCACACACACACACCACACACAAACACACAAATCTTTTCCTTTGGTGCTTATCCCTATTTTTAAAGTTTTTTTTTCTTTTATGGTTTTTTGGATATAGTATCTTAGTGCTTAATGATATTAATTGCTTCAAACTAGTATATAAATTATTTCACAATAAATTTAACTGTTAATGATTTAAAGTTTTCTTTTTGTTTTTCGTGTTTGTGTTTGGTGGCACCATTAGGTTTATCCCACCTAAAGATGTATATTTAAATTACTATGTTTCAAAGTCATTTAAAATTTACTCCTTATTTTATTAGCTGGGTGGAGAATGTAGTTTGTTAACTTTTTATTTCGAGGAGTTGTTTTTTTAAAAAAGGTCTGGTTTGTATATGATTGTGAGAAAATCATTTAAGTGACTCTTAAGTCAAATATACAAGAAATGTTTAATCAGAGAAATCTATCTTTTGCCCTGATTTCTCCTATTTGTTTTTCTCTCCCCTATAGATAAATTGTTTTTATGGTTTAGCCTTCCATTATTTGTTTTAATACTGGGTATGCTATCCTTCTAGCCACCATGTTTGTCACCTTGAATATTTTACTCAACAATGTAGTGTGTAGAAATCACTCCCAGCAAGTGTTTAGAGATCCTCATACCTTTTACTGCTACATAGTACTCCATTAAATGTATGTACTAAAGAAATTGGATGATCCGAGGTTTTTCCCAGTCTTTTGTTATTATAGATATGCTTTAAAAAAGCCTTCTGTTAATGTCTTTTTGAATCTTTACTTATGGGCTAGATTCCTAAGCTGGAGTTGCTATTTCAGAAGTTAAATTCACATATAATTTTGCTAGATATAGACAAGTGTATCATTCATTGGAGTTGACATTTACCATTCCTGGTAGTAAGGTGTGAGAATTCCTGTTTTCCTGTATTCTCCACAGATTTATGTGGTCAGACTTGACAGACTTTTTTACTAGTCTGTCATAACACTGTCTTCATATTTCCTGTGCTTTGAATTGAGTATCGTTTTAGAGACTTGTAAATTCGCGCCCCCACTGTCTCTATTTTTTAATAATTAGGGAATTTATAGAATTTGATGTTTTTCTTGCTATATGGTTTTTCATTGAAGTTCTCTAACTTTTATTTTGACATCGTTGTTCCCTAAAGTGCTGCCATTCTGGTGTTTCTTTGGTAGACAGAAAAATAGTGAACTTGGGAAAAATAAAAATTTTTCAACAAATTATTTGGTATGCTCCTTAGTTTTGCTTGTAGATGCCCCTTAATTTTTTCAAAAAGTATATACTTACTTTCAAGGATATAAACGCTGATGTGTTAAAATAAAACTTATCCAGTGATTTATAAAGATAATTCTGCTTTGATGCTCAGCACTATCTATTTTGAAAATACATATGTCATCTTTTTTTACAGTTGGAAATTTTATATTGTTCTTTTTGGTCCTTAAATTCATATATCTAATTTTCCTACAGACTTTTGACTTCATGTGTATATTGTTCATATATGTAAACTTTATATTAATGTATTTTTATGCAAATGAATATTTTAGATTATCTTATCATACTTTAAAAAATATACTTTCACTGAAAATTAACATTAAGTAACATTCCCATCCAAACATTCTAGTGTTCATTTCTTTGCTGGACTGAGATGTCATTACAATATCAATGAAAATTTAATTCAAATATATATTACAGATAGTTACAACTATTAGGCAGTTACATTGGAAATGTACCTACTAAAGTTGGATGACTTTTATATTTATATTTATTTTTGCTTTTATATTTATTTAGTTCCTGTATTCATGAATAAATATTAATTACTGTTAATTTTGACATTATTATTGATAATAATGGTAGAATGAAACTTTTATCAGCAATGTTCTTTTTAAATTCTTTTAAAACTATAAGTGCTAAGAAATCTTAATAGCTGAGGAATTTGTTTTATAACATTGTCATTTCAGTCTCTCTTTGAAGTAAATGCTAATGATCACATAGCAATCTACCACTAAAAATTTAAGCTAATTTACCCAGACATTAGACTCATTAGCTTTCTTTTTTAAACTTATCTTTTTGTTGTTTACATATATTTATTTTTTATTTTATATTGTTGTATTCCCAGTCATCCTACCACTATGTTACCCATTAACTGTCATTTTTTTTTAATTATATAAATTTCACATCATTGTAATCCCAGGGGTTCACCCCCCCCCACCCCATAAACTGTCATCTTATGAAGTCCTGAGTTTAAGGGAAATATATTAATGAGGCTTTGTCAAGTCTTAATGAATGACTAGTAATTACTTATTTTTAATTCCTTTATTGTTTTGACCATATGTCTCAGAAATCATTGAGAAAATTGAAATATTACTAATTACAGAATGCCTTTGCTAGTAGAATATTTCTGATACTTTTGTATTTTGACTTCTGTATTTCTTTAAAATGTTAGATCTGCATATTAAAGGCCATTTCACAATAGCCCAGGCAGTCAATTAAATGAGATGTACTATTTAGATATAGAAGTCTGTTTCATTTTTTATTTCAAGTAATATTAATAGGCATCTTCATGAACATCATTTCACAGAATTTTAAGAATATGAATGGCCCTTTTAAATCTGAGTTTATTGAATGGTTGTAATATGACACAGCGGATTTCATACTTTAAAAATAAACTATGCTTTCTTTGAGTTGTTTTCACTTTATTTCTTCTTGGAGCAATGATTATCTTGATGATAATTGGCCCAGAAGATGAAAAGTGCAAATTTTCATCACTTTTGCTTTTCCATTTTATTATATAGCTGACTTACTTTGGTCTTGAATTCCCAATTTCTACCTGTATTTCACCTTTAACAGAAATTATATTGAAACATGAAAAATAGGAAGCCCTGTTTTATATACCCAAAGAGACTCAGATTGTTCCAGGCATAGGAAGAGGCTGACTAAATGGGGGAGGGGGAGCTAGACTGTGTAATTCAGTAGGTGAGAATTATGTCTTCTGAAATGTAGAAAAATTCTCTTTTAGAGAGAAGACAGGATATAATGTATGATGCCTCTTCTAGTGATGGGTTTTTTTTTTTTTTTTTAAGGAAACCGGTTTTGATGCAATGTAAAATGGAAATTGAGAATTTTTAATTTCCCTACAACTATCCATGTATGCTTGTTCTTTAGAAAAGCTTTGTATTCCAGGAGTTTACATATCCCTGGATATTGAATGGCTTGTGGGTAATATATCCATCCATATTGTATCATTTATTTAAACAAACATAGCTGCTTTTCTCCACTTGAAAATGAGCATGAAATTAGAAGAAAGCTTGTATTTTGCTTTAGTGTAGCATAGTATTTTGCGTAGAAGTCTTTGGATATCTGCACTTTCATTTTGGCTATTTAGTGAGATATATATGTTGAGCACAATATTCTCTATGCTAGGGTGCAAAACACATTTTTTTTTGATTCCTATATAGTTTAAATTCTATTTATTTATCTATTTATCTATTTATCTAGTCTTGCTATGTTGCCTGGGGTTGTCTCGAACCTGCAGACTCAAGTGATCCCTAGCTTCAGCCTCCCAAGTAGCTGGGATTACAAGCGGATGCCACCAGGCCTGGCTATTTTTTTGAAACTAGGTCTTGCTATGTTGCCTATGGTGGTCTTGAACCCGCAGACTCAAGTGATTCCTAACCACCGCCTCCCAAGTAGCTGGGATTACTGGCACTCACCACCGTGCCCAGCTATAGTTTAAATTCTAACTGGTTATGCTTACTGGTTATTAAATGATTAATGTATAAGATAGGACTGGTAAAGTAAGACTCAAAACTCACATCGAGTCCACAACTTCAGGTCCTTTAGTTATTAATATTTTTTCGCTTTTTTTTTGAATGATTGAGAAAATTCAAAGGAATACTGTTTTAGGCATGTGAAAGTTATGCAAAATTCAAATTTGTGGCCATAAATAAAACATTATTGGAAAACAGCCATGTTCGTTTATTTGTTTGTTTGTTTGTTTGTTTTTGAGACTTAGGTCTTGCAATTTTTGCCCGTGGAACCACAGGCTATCTTTGCCTGGGGTACCACAGACTCAAGCAATCCCCAGCCTCAGCTTCCCAGGTAGCCGGGATTACAGGCGCCTGCCACCATGCCCAGCTATTTTTTTTTGGAACTAGGTCTCGCTATGGGCCCCAGGCGGGACTTGAACCGTGATCCCTACCCCCGGCCGCTTCATAGGCTGAAGCTTACAAGCAGGAGCCACTGTGCCCGGCCCGTTTATTTATGTTTTGTCTGCAGCTGCTTTCATGCTGCACCTAGAATAATTTCAACAGAGACTGTGATTCATAAAATCTAAAATATTTGCTATTTGGTTTTTTATAGAAGTTTTTGATTGCTGTACTATTATTTATATTTTATAATATATTTATATAGTTTGATATCCACTTGAGGAACAAGGCTCTTTTGGATGGGTGGAATGCTTAAGCAATCACACAAAATCTCAAATTTTATGCCTGCTAATAACTATCCAATTATTCGGATTATTATGATAATTTTAAGACTATAATTCAAATGATCTAGTTACTAGCAAGCTTTTCATAAAAGCTAACTTACCATATTAAATGCAGTAGTTTCTGAATCTTTTTGTAAACTGGTTTTCCTATGTGAATAATGATGTATTTAAAGTTGTTTATCTGATATCAATAAGACCCATGTTTATAGCTGGACTTATAGTCATGTGATTGTTTTGTGCTGATCCGCATGTGCTAGTAGTTCTCCTGATATATTTACATTAGCTAGATAACTATCTTGACAGCTTGAGAATTGAACATCTAGAGGGAATTTAAAGGTATTCAGGAACCTCCAGACAAAATATTATTTTAACTGTCTCTAGTCTTTGAGATAGGCAGCCATAAATGACTCATTTTATACCTGTACTAGAATAATTTTATGCAGTTACCATTTAAGAACACAAATAAAATAAAGGGGATTAAATATTATTTATTAGACAAAAGAGAAGTATGCTAAGCATCTAAAATGGTTAATAAGTTGTATTTTAATCCAGTAGTTTTCTTAAATTTTAAATTTTATGGTAGCTGAAATGTGTCACCTTTGTAACTGTATGATAAGAAAATCTATAAATTTTTGTCATGTGATTTATGGAGTGATTTTTTTTCCCTTTCATTGTGTTACTTTCAAAATAGAAGGATGATAGGGAATCTTTACTAAAGGAATTTGACTTGATACATTTATTATAGTTGATAGAGTTACCTGGCAAAGCTGGAAATACTGATTTGTTGTAGACTAGAGATTTAACTCTGATAGTAACTATAGGCAATAGAATTGGGAAATTTTAGAATTTGCTAAGATTTTTTTTTTTTTTTTTAGACTAGGTCTTGCTATTTTTGCCCGTGGAACCACAGGCTCTCGTTGCCCGGGGTACCACAGAATCAAGCAATCCCCAGCCTCAGTTTCCCAGGTAACTGGGGTTACAGGCGCACACCACCACGCCCAGCTATTTTTTCTGGAACTAGGTCTCGTTACGGGCCCCAGGTGGGACTCGAACCGCGATTCCTAGCCCCTGCTGCTTCATAAGCTGAAGCTTACAAGCACGAGCACCGTGTCTGGCCAGAATTTGCTAAGATCTTGTCTTGATGATGGACCCTGGATTCTCTGTTGCGCAGCCCAAAAGCTAAAAAGGAATTTAAAAATGTATTAAGTACTTAATCAGAAACCTGGTTAATTGAATGAACTATATGTATTTAGGTGAGATCATTTTGGTTTAAATAGTTTTTAAGTGAAAGGATTAATTTCCCCATTTTTATATAAAGGAGTTTTTAGTACAGTTCTCTGTGAAATGACCTGTATTCTAATGATTTTGAGTCCTTTTTAAAAAAAATAGCAGTTTATTTTTGTCTCTTGTTAAGAGTCAGTGTATTTCTAGAAGCAGCGCTCTAAAAGTGTCTTAATCACTGTAGTTTTGTCAAGTTTTAGAGTCAGACCAGTCTCTATTCAAATCCATTTATTAGTTTGGGCAAGTTTTTTGCTTTTTAGTAAATTCAGCATTGTTATAGAGTTTCAATAAAGTTTAAATACCATATTGTAGAGAGATTTTGTTAAAAATTTTGGTATATTAATCTGTCACTCAGCCGTCAAGTAATTGGCCTGATGTTTCAGGTGTAGCAACTGAGTCCAAACCTGAAGACTTCTGAAGTATGCAAAATGTGGAGATTAAATGGGGTATTGCATATCAAGAAATTAGCACAATACCTACTAATAACTAGCAGCTATCAATTATTTTTTAGTTATTAGTTATTATCTGTATATAGAGGAATTAAATTATATATTCACTCGCTAGTGGACAACTTTTCTTCTGAAAATTTTTTAATAGGATTGTGTATCAATCACCTAGGGTAGTGGGTTTCCAAGTTTGTTTACATCAATATTAACTGTCAGTTAATCAGTTTGTGTTGACCTATCCTAGAGTTTCAGATTTAAGAGTTTTGGATTGGGACCTGATAATTGTCATGCTAATGTATTCCTTGGTGATGCTGTAGCTGCATGTCTAGTAACCACACTTTGATAATCATTGGTTTAGGGCACTTTTTCAAAATCAGTGACTAGATAGGTCTAATTTTTCTCAGTTAATGCAATTTATTGACTGTTGATGAAATGCTAGGATTTTCTAATGAAAAATATTTAGTTGAATGAGAACTAAATATTGAAGTCCTACTTTTCTACCCATTTCTTTTTTTTTTTTTTTTTTTTTTTTTTTTTTTTTTTTTTTTTTTTTTTTTTTTTTTTTTTTTTTTTTGAGACTAGGTCTTGCTATTTTTGCCTGTGGAACCGCAGGCTCTCGTTGCCTGGGGTACCACAGACTCAAGCAATCCCCAGCCTCAGCTTCCCAGGTAGCTGGGATGACAGGCGTGCACTACCACGCCCAGCTATTTTTTTTGGAACTAGGTCTCGCTACGGGCCCCAGGTGGGACTCGAACCGTGATCCCTAAGCCCCGGCCGCTTCATAGGCTGAAGCTTACAAGCACGAGCCACCGTGCCCGGCTCTACCCATTTCAAGACTAGATAATTTATGTGTGTCATTGTTGATGCATGAAATAATTGCATAATTACAAGGACAGTTACCTGGTTAGAAAAAGACAGCAGTTTATTATAAGTTTCTCTTGGTTAGTATCAAGTTATGTTTTGATGAGTTTGGTTATACGTGGTAGATATGAAATATAGAAAAATTTGAGGGATAGGATAATATCACTCTTCTGTCAGTGAGACATGTTTACTACTGTCTAGTCACCTGGAGCATTTAGCATTCTGAGATCACTTTAAATCTAGTCTTTGTCCAAATACATTCTCCTGTTCAGCAGTATCAACATTACCTGCAGACTTGTTAGTCATGCAGATTATCATGCCCACCCCAGACATACTGAGTCAAAATAATCTGTAAGGATGGAACTGGATTCAGTCTGTTTAGAGGGCTATTGCGGTTTTAAGGTATTTATGATGCCCTATGTTTTTGGTAAGTCTTGGATTCCAGTTTGTCTCTTTGCTTCTTTGTATCTGTTGGAAATTCAGCTTAACCTCTCAACCTCTCAGTTATATCTTGAAGCAATAGGTGACTAAGGGAAAAATAAGGTCTCAGATATCCCAGCCTTCTAGTCTAAAATCTTAATGCTTCACTGTCTTGGTATTCTTCAGATGCCACCAGCAAATTTTTTTTGTTTTTAATTTGTCCAGGTTTTCTAGTTGCTTTCAGGGAATAGAGGGACGGAAAAATGATCTGCATTATTGAATCTGCCATTTTTTACCAGAAGTAGGGGAATCTGAAATACATGGCTATGCAAGATTAAGAAGTAAAATAGTGTCGGAAGGAGAAGGAAGTGAAAAGCTGTTTGTCAAAAATAGGTCTTTGGATTTGTGTAATGTGGATATGTACATTCCTGAAAGCAGGATTGGTGTTTACTGTGAATTCTCCTTAGAAGGATTTATTTGTGAGAGATATTTTTTAGGAAGCTGTTTAGTTTCTATAGAGATGGTTGGAGGGGATAGTGGGGAGCCAAATCTTTTGGCTATATTTTATTGTAAAGGAGTAAACAAAAAAATATTGAGTATTGCTTCAGAAATAAAATTAAAACAGACAGGAATGATTTTAAATATTCTGGGGAAATTTTTAGTAAGAACCAAGGACATTTGTCTTATTAGTAAATCTAAAAGCATTATTTAAATGTCTTTTGCAGTGAATATTATAAAAGTAGGTTTCTTTGTTGAAAAGAGTTTCTCAAAGAATGGCCAGTCCTATTATGATTTCTCCAAAGTTACTGATTTTGGTGTGAGTATATTATCATTTGTAACTATGAAGCTATGAAGACTTGTGCTTATAGGAACTTTGATGCTAAGACCAGAGTTCTTGCACAAATTGAAATGACAGCTGATAACCACATTTGACTGTATTTGTCATGTTAGTATCCAAAAGCTATTAAGCAGAGGAGAATGTTGTTGGGTGTTTTTTTTTCTTCCCACTCAGAATTTTCTTAAATGTTTTTTGCTGTAGTTATTAAAAAAATAAATAAACACATACCTACTTATTTGTATTGTTCTCAAGAAAGAGAATATTAGTTAAATTATTTTTAGCTCCTTGTTACTGTCATCTTCATCTCTGCTCTCTAAAATGGTAGGTTTTTCACTAGTGTTTCATTAAATGGGTTTTTTTAATAGTTGATAAATTATCATATATTGTGTTCATTGATTCCAATATTTATGGATTTTTATTTTTTTTACAGTTAAATCGTCAATCTGAAATTGTTGCTACTAGTTCTGGTGATCCCTGGAAGACATGTACAAGACGAAACAAAGCCGACAGTTCAAAATCTTTGAAAGGCAACTCAATTGGACTTAACATGCTGAGCAATAATAAGAAATTAAGGTATAGGTGTTTCACCATACATTTCTACTAAGAAATAAACTAAAGGGTTATTCTAAATAAACTAAAGGGTTTAACTCTAAAAGCTAACTGCCTTTAGCTAGCAAGTCAAACCTATCTTTTAAATTTGTCAGTAGGGTCAAGAGGTAGGGTGGTCCTATAGTGTGTGTATGGATTTTTACTACATTTGATTGCAGTGATACCTTGATTCTGAATAAAATTATCCTAAGAAAATCTCAGTAGACTGGAATTTCAAAAGATAGGCTTGTTTTTATACAGTTAGTAAAATCTCAGTCACAGTATTATAAGTAGAAGGAAAATCTCAATCACAATATAAGTAGAACGTACCATAAGGCATGTTTTTTGGGAACTTTATTAGGGTTATTTCAGTAAGCGTGTCTCTCTCTCTTTTTTTTTTTTTTATATTAAGAATTTTATTCCGAGCCGGGTAGGTGGCTCATGCCTGTAAGCTTCAGCCTATGAAGTGGCTGGGGCTAGGGATTGCGGTTCAGGTCCTGCTCGGGGCAACACAGCAAAACCTGGTCCCAAAAAAAAGCTGGGCATGGTGGTGCACACTTGTAATCCCAGCTACCTGGGAAGCTGAGTCTGGGGATTGATTGAGTCCGTGGTTCCACAGGCAAAATTAGCGAGACCTAGTCTCAAAAAAATAAAATAAAATAAAAGTTTATTCCTCTTATATCCAAATAAGAGGAACTCACTATTATTACTGGTATACATCTTCCTAAAATAAGGTTGAAAAATCACTAGTTTTTACTTTGTTGGTTTGTAGGTAGACAACTGAGGTACATAAAGACTAACTTTTTAGTAAGTGATAGAAGTAGTGACTCATAGTTTTGTTTTATTTTTTAAATATATGTTTAAGGCCGGGCATGGTGGCACATGCTTGTAAGCGGCAGCCTAGGAAGCCACAGCTGGAACCAGGGATCGCTGTTTGAGTCTCGCTGGCGGCACGTAGTGAGACTTACTTTCAAAAAAATACCTGGGCAACATAAGCCCCTGCAGTTCCATCAGCAAAAGCTCTCTCTCTCTCCCCCTCTCTCCCCCTCTTC
>PVHY01017995.1:0-30207 GCA_004024945.1 Uropsilus gracilis
CCTCCTGCAGCTCCTCCTTTGTTTTCACTTTGCTATTGAACTCAGATTAATACCAGGAACCTCAAAACTGGTGAGTCCTGAGCATTCTGAGTATGACAAATCAGCACTCCCCCCTCCCTCTGCCCCCACCCCCTACCCTTCCCCCCTTCCCAAACCCAGGATTTGGTTCTAGACAGTCATCAAGCTATTCCACTGGTGTGGCAGGAAAAGGAACAGCTGAAGCTTGTCTCAACTGCAGGAGTCCTAGTGTGGCTGTGTGGTTCCCTCAGCCTGGTGCCTCCGGTCTCCCTGGCTCTCCTATTTCCTAAGCCGAGCACAACAAATCTCCAAATTGACAAGCTCCCCAGCTAATGGATGGTGGGCAAGATCAGGCACAACAGGACTGGAGCGAAGCAATTTTCCCGCAGACGGAGAGGCTGCCTGAGGTCCCTGAGGGATTATTAGCTGAGCCCGCAAGATGCTGGCTTTGCAAAGTGGCATGAGACGTTAGCAGTGCAGGAAAATCGATGCCTGGCCTGAATCCACAGGAGGGAAGCGGAGCTGAAGAGGCTGGGAGAGGCTGGGAGAGCCTGGCTGCCTCTTCCCTGGGCCAGTTTGGCGGGGGTGGGGCAGAGCACCAGGTGAGTGTGGTGTGAGAGCAGGTGCAAGCAATTCGGGGTCCAGGAAGGCAGCTGCACAGAGCATGCCTGGGACCCCAAGTTCACCAAGTCCGTGGGGTTTCTCTTCCTGACCAACGGGCGAGTGTTTCTGTGTGCAGGGGCGGCTCCCCCCTCCACATGCATCTCCACCAGAGCTTCCGGTCTCGCTTCCTGGCAGTATCATCAGCTTTTTATAATCTTGCCCCTGGTTTTCAGTTTCTCAGGAACAGCAACTGTGTCGCAATCATCTCTGACCTTCGAGCCCTGAGGGAATAAGTGCTGGGGATGCATGTGTTGAACAAGTGAATCAATGGAGCAGCGAACCACTCAACAGCTTGGCAAATGTCAGCAGACTATGCACTCTGCCTTGAGGCTGGCGCCTGCTCTTCTGAGCTTGAAGCTCCTTAGCAGAGTCCACCTGATCAAGACATTGGCCTTTGTTCTCTGACAGTCCGCTGGGGAAGTTGAAGTTTGCAGACCTCAATGGGTTGCTGACTGCAGCACAGATTATGAGTGGGTGGGTGGAATAGGGTGCTGGGGTAGCTGCAATATGAGAACCCAAATTAGGGAGCTGCTTGGAGGCAGGCAGCCCAGATCCTGAAAGACATTCATTCTCATTGAGCATTAGGCAGATCTGGGGGCCCCCTTGAGAGATATGGCTGGTGTGGCTTTTCCTTGGGATGGGCTGAAGCTTTCAACCCCTTTCTTCTCTGGTTTGGGGTGCACAGGTTGGGGCAATCCTTGGAAGTTCTGAGGATCTGGCATCTCTGGATAAGAGTCACAGATTCTCAGAATGAACCACATGAACAGTTTTTACCCTCGACTCATCCCTTGGCCCGAATGCAGTGATGGGAAGCCATAAACCTTCATTTACTTCCCAGTCTCTCCCTTTCCCAGTGACTCCTAATGGAATAGAAATGAGATTTAACTGTGCTTATGTTTTACCAACATCTGGCTCTTCATACAAAGGATCATTGATTATAAAATGAGCTCTGAAGCAGAACTTTAACATAATTACCATTTCTTGGAGTTTTCACTTGCCAAGCACTGACACACACTCTGTCTTCTTCTGCTCACCCCCCAACTTTACAATGTCCGCATTTTATTTTTGTAAATATAGGAATCTATGTTTATTTTTACTTATTGATTATAACATTTTACGTTATTGTTTGTAAACATAGCTCGTGTTTGTAGGCCTCATCCTCATCCTCGTCCTCCCCTTCCCCTGGATCACCTCTCTGGCCACTCCAGTTCCTTTCTCGTTGCCAGTTGTTGGTCGATGATTGGCCCTTTGGTCTCTCATCTCGTCTCTGAAGCAGTGTCCTCCTGGGTGAAGCCCAGGGCCCTGGGGCACCGGAGACCAGGCTGACCAGACCTCCAGGAATAGCCTTGGGGCAGGTGGCTCATCTGAGCATGTCGGGGGAAACCTCCTGCAGGGCAGGTGTGTGGAGGGGCTCTCCCGGCTTCTTCATTGTGGCATTTCCTGTGCTGGAGGAAACCATCTCTTTCCCCCCCGAACCCTTAAGATCTCTGGTTTCAGTGTTTCCTTGTTCTTACTGTCTCTTCCTTTCATTCCGCTGTCTGTCTCGTGGTGTTGCTTCCTAGCCTTGTAGCTCTGGCATCTGGCATCGGGAGCCCATCTCCCAACCTCTGGAAGAGAGGGAGATCACTGGTGGGGACAGATCTCAGCAGATGGTTGGTCTGGCTCGTCTCTTCGTTTGTGGTTCGCAGTTCACCATGGTGCCGCTGCCACCTCTCTGTGGCTTTCCTCCCCCCTGGGAGAGGAGGGCTCCTTGCTTACTTTGAAAGTGTCTCTGGGCACGGAGTTTAGCCCCAGCAGCACAAATGTTGCCGGTATTTCTCTGTGACATGCATTCACGCTCGTCTTACGCAGTCTTGTATCTCGGAGTTGCTGGCATACTGTTTTCAGGCAGGCAATGAGTGTGTTCGGGGTCTTTATTTACATCTCTGTCACCTCCAGCACATTTGCAGCTGAACTGTTGCTTTTTGTGTTCATGATGAGGACTGACTGAGGTGAGAATGACCCCTACCACCACCCTAGCAGATTACCAGCTCCCTCCCCCCCCTCCAGAACCCAAAGGAGGTGGGGAATGGAACCCTAGTGCCACAGTGGGGGACACCAGGTTGCCCCAGCTTCTCCCAAGGGAGCAGGCCTCACCTGCTTCCCATCCCTCCATCCTGCACCCTCTGCTCAGGACAGCGTGAGACCCTGAGTCCTTCTGCACAGGTTGCAGCGCCTGAGAGGGTAACATTGGCATTTTAATTCCTATTTTGCATGAGGAAGCCAAGTGGGTGCTACCTTTGCTTTCCTGGAGTCATGTTGGGGACTGGCCCTGAGATCCTCTCCATAGCCCCTCTGAGCTCAGAGGCTGGGTCTAGAGTTGTAAAAGCAGCATCTCCCTGCAGGCTTCTCCCAATGCCTGCAGGACAAGCTGGCTGACTTCACAGAGCGGATCTCAGCCTTCATTCCCCAAGGGCTCTGACATTTTTCTTTAGCTGCTGAAACCAGTAACGAACCTCCCAGACTGGGGTGCTTGCTCGGGCGGTGGCTGGAAGGCGATGATAGGGGACCAAAGGAAGAGACCCCGGTTTCTGGCTTATGTAGTTTCCACGAATCTGAGCAAACTTTGAGGTGGAAAAAGCATACTTTTGTTTGAGTCACTCATCTCTAATAACGTCACCCCAGTTTCTCTACAGACCTTTGTGAAGCCATTTATGCTCCCAGCCGGTCCTTTTCAAATGCCAAATGGATAGCTGACTCTGCTCCAAGCCCTGAGTCATTTGAATTAAGCAATGAAAAACACTGAGGACTCACTTCCAGCATTTCAGAAAAGCTAGAGTCCCTCCTCTGCTTCCAATTCACAGAACAAGCCAGGAAATGGTTATTTGTCCAGTGAGCTCCCAGGGGAGTTGATTTGAGCTAGAGATGTGATAGGTGAGGCAGAGGTCCCCTGCTGATAGCAACAGTCATTAGATGTGGGTCAACAGCCCACAACTCTAGTCCCCTCATGTCATCTCTGTATCCAGTAAGGACAGCTGAGGACTTAGGATATCACCTTAGACACAGTGAACGAGCAACTACATTGAGCTTCAGGCTGGACCCTGGGCCTCTCTGCAAACAAGAGTTTCCCTCATTTTCACATGGGGAAACTGAGGCTGTGTGTGGTTTGTATTCTGGCCAAGTGTTGCGTAACCATCCCAAGCTGAGTAGGTTCATCATCAGTCAGAGCAGGCAAAGAATGTCGGAGCCCTTGAAATGATCTTCTTGGGGTATTTAATAATGAACAGCAAAGAAACAGCCACTTGTTTCTCAAGTTCTCCTCTCTCATTTCTCTTCACACGCTCTTTCCACCTCCCTCAGAGTGATGTCGCCCCTTTTTGGCCTCCTTCCAGGCCCAGGTGAACCCACATACACATTCACACGCCCACTGGGCCAGGTATGTGTACACACAGGGAGGGCACAATGCCACAGGTGCTGGTCACAGGGGTTAATGGCAGAAGGGCAAAAACGCTGGAAAACTTCGTGACCTTCCAGCAAGCCAATTCCCACCCCAGCTGAGTGGAAATCTACATTTACCTGTGTCCCTGGCCTGTGGTCACACACAGCTCGGTCACCTGAGGAGGCCAGGTCATCCTGAGCAAGACCTGTGTCCTTAACACCACCTCGAGGCCTTCATTCCTGGGCTTGGCCAGAGGTCAGGCCAGAATGTGGCTGAGCTGTGGGGTGGTGCTTTGCCGCAGAGTCATTTCCAAGCCAAGGGAAGTTGCAGAAGGCCAGGAAGCCCCAGTTCTTCCTTCTAGAACCTTTGCCCAGAGACCCAGGTTGCTGTGGACACAGCCATGACCTCAGACGCCGTGTCTGGAATCAGCGGGGGGCGAGTTTAGAAATGTAGTTGAAAAGGAGCACCTGTTGCTTTAGTTCCAGCAATAAGCAGAGTGAAAGGAATGAGCTTTGAAAGGGCCAAAGGGGAAATGGGAAGGAAACAGGAGAGAAACGGCACGAAGCGGGAGGGAAACGGGAGGAAAATGAGAGGAAAACAGGAGGGAAACAGGAGGGAAACTCGAGCTCCACCGCCAGCGGAAACATCAGCCCATCGTGCTCTCCCCACTCTCCCTCTGAGGCTGCAGCTCTGTCCACATAGTCCCACGTGGACATCCAGACACAGCATTTCCTGGAGGAACTTTATAACAGGCTGCTGGTACATGTGCTCAGGAGAGAGCAGGTCGCTGTGTGACCCCAGACTAGAGGGTTGAAGTCAGGCAGTGTCGTAGTGTGGCTTGCAGGAAGTTCCAGTTTGGTCATTCTGGTGACTGAGATCTATTTCTCATGTCTCTTTGGTTTGTACCCCCAGTTCCTGGCTCCCCAAACCCTTGGGTTTCTTAAATATCGAGAGTGAGAAAGATGTTGCTTTTGATTTTAATGAGGTCAATTTGGGGGGTGCACCTAAGGATGGGGGGCAGTGCTGGGTGATAGGGACCCCAACCATGTGATGGTCCCGCCCCAGGCTTCTGGGGAGGTAACAGGGGCTGGAGCTGGCGTTCAGTGGCCACTGAGTCCATCTCTCGTGTCTGTACAGGGAAGCCCCTATAGAAGCCCAAAGGACCGACTTCTCAGGGCTTCTCTGGGGGCCATGGAGGTCCTGGGGAGAAGGTATGTCTGCAGGAGGCCTGGAGAGCGGTCGCTACCCACACCTGGCCTGATGCATTTCTTCACCTGGGCTGATTCCGAGTCTTTAACATCCTCTGTAAACCCTCAGGGATACCTGGGAGTTGTGTGATACCTGCGTTGTATGAGTCGTCCCAGCAAACTAATCAGGCAGGCCTGAGCGGGTGTCCCAGTGACCTGACTTGCAACCATCGGTAGCACAGGTAATAATATCCTGGGCTTGTGACGGGCACACTGAGCTTGAGGACGAAGTTGTGAGCTCCCGCTCTGCAACCAGTCAGCCGAAGCCCAGATGGATGGCTGGACCTAAGGTGGACTCTGAGGTGTCAGGGGTGGTCTCAGAAGAACAGGCCCCTCACCCACGGAGCTGGATGCTACTCCTGGGCCAACGGGGCCAGCATGGAGCTGAACCTCCTGCTGGTGTGGGGATACCACTTGTCCCCCTTGGTCCAGGGCACAATGCTGGGAGGATCTGTTACACAGTGTAAGATTCAGCAGTCAGCACCAAGGCCTGCTTTGCAGAGGGCCAGAGCTTGAGTCTGGGCTTATAGGCTGCAAAGGAGCAGCAGGGTGACTGCCCAGCCCCTGTCCTTCCACGGCATCACTTCTGCCTGTTTCCAGGTGAGTCCTCCCACTGGCCACAGCAGGTATAGGACACAGGGACTCTTGCCACACCCCCCACCCCACTGGCACCTGGAAAATGACTTCTTGCGCCTTATCCTGCCATTCAGGGCACTGAGAGGGGATGGGTTATTTTAAAAGTCTAATAAAATGAGCAGGAGCAAAGGATGACGGTGCAAATGTCTCCATCTTCTGCACTGGACCAACTGGCGTCACGCCCCGGGCTGGGCTGTGGGAGCTTCTCCTGGGAAACAGTCGCTGCTGAGCGGTGACTCAGGGAAACAATGGGAGAAAGAGGGAAGCCAGCCAGCACCCAGTTTATGGCCATGCTGTGTCCCTTCCTTACAAAGCCAGCCTGAGTTAGCCAAGGTGGGCTGGCCTGCGGCTGGCACTGGACCTCCCTGTGTGACCAGTTCCGTGTCCTCAGGCACCAGGGAATGAGCTTCTGCTCACCTCGAAGACTGCTGTGGGCCAGCGGGGTTTGTCCTCTGCCTCTGCCCGGTCACTGCCCCCAGTGTGGTCTCGTGAAAGCCCTGGGAGCTGATGATGAAGGGTGCCCTCATTCACTGTAGCTCAGTTTTACCTGTACTGAAATATGAGCACCCGGGAGTTGGGAACACAATCTGAACCTGATCTTGGATGCCAGTATCCTCTTCCTCCTCCTCTCCCCTCCCTCTCCCCACTCCCCCCTATACCCCTTACCTCCTCCACATCACCATCATGATCATCATCATCAGCAGCAGCAGCAGTATCAAAAGCATCTTCATCTGTTTAGTCTTTGGATGGTGAGGATCTGTGGATGAAACTTTGGTGAGAGTGGATAGTCTGAGAGGCCTGATACTGAACAAGAAAGAGCAAGAGATAATAGCAAAGTAAGCACCCAGTCATATATACATACATCATAAAGAAAATACAACTTGCTGGTGTTCTGTACTCTTCTTTAAAGTTTCGGCTCAAACATCACTTTTTGAGACCCTTCTCTTGCTCTCTGTATTAGCTAGACCTTCCCTGTCGTGCACCCATGGCACTATGTACTTTCCAGAAAGACTTACT
The DNA here is from genome assembly GCA_004024945.1 of Uropsilus gracilis. Taxonomy (NCBI): domain Eukaryota; kingdom Metazoa; phylum Chordata; class Mammalia; order Eulipotyphla; family Talpidae; genus Uropsilus; species Uropsilus gracilis. The sequence continues at coordinate 7,000 of PVHY01017995.1, forward strand.
CTCCTGTAGAAGAATCTCCTCGGTGGGATTTCTTGCTGGCTAGATGCTCAAGGAACGTCTGGGGAGCAGTGATGATGTTTACCTGACTCACATTGTTACTTTGGCACCTAAGAAGTACCTGGCATCTAGTAGGAGTGCAACAATGCTTGTTCAACAAATGAATGAACAGCAGAAAGGAGCTGAGCTTTCCCCAAACGTCAGTCATAATCAACCTGACTAGAAGGTTTTATGGCCTGCTCAGGAAAGGTGTGTCTTGAGAATAGCAAGTTTTAGTGAGATGATGTAAAAAGAATTAGTTTCTTTAGCAAACAGGCTTTAAACACCTACTGTGCACCTATGCTGGGTCTTATGTGACTGGAATATGCCAGCCGGTAAGAAGTGTATCCCCACTGTGTGCCTATGCTGAGTCTTATGTGACTGGAATATGCTAGCAGATAAGAAGTGTATCCCCACTGTGTGCCTATGCTGGGTCTTATGTGACTGGAATATGCTAGCAGATAAGAAGTGTATCCCCACTGTGTGCCTATGCTGGGTCTTATGTGACTGGAATATGCTAGCAGATAAGAAGTGTATCCCCACTGTGCGCCTATGCTGGGTCTTATGTGACTGGAATATGCCAGCAGATAAGAAGTGTATCCCCACTGTGTGCCTATGCTGGGTCTTATGTGACTGCAAAATGCTAGCATGTAAGAAGTGTATCCCCACTGTGTGCCTATGCCGGGTCTTAGGCTAGCTGGTAAGAAGTGGGTTCCCCACCTGATGGACTGTGTGTGCTTTCATGCTGCGGGAGTGTAGGAATTATACAGAAGTGTGTGGACAAGCCAGTCAGTGTCATCATTAGAAATGGGCACCGAGTACCCAAGGGTGCCTACCCTCCAACGGCGAGGACTGCCTGGAGGGTGCTCTCCTCGTGTGCTCTCCTGCTTGCTCCTGTGTGTGCTGAACAGACTTCCACGGATCTAGGGAAAGGCGTGAGCACTGCGTGAGACGCTTGCCACCTAGAATAAACCACTCAGAACTCAGAAGGCGCGACAGAGCAAGAGGCTAAATCAAGAAGGGAATGGAGGGGATTTTCTAGCCCTGATGGAAAAGTGAAGTAACTGAGATAGAACACCATGAGTGGGAGGTGACAGGGGCCTTCTTGCGAGTGGGGGGTGGCCCTGCCGAGGTGAAGTGGCTCCAACATGTGGGCGCTCAGATTCCGGTTCCAAGTCGCACACAGAACTGCACTTGGGACAGATGTGCAGAAGCCCTTTGGGGCCAGAAAGGCATCGATGCATTAAACCCCATCAAAACCAGGGCCATGGGTGAGCTGGCCTGTGTCTCTGGGGGGCCGAGGGTAGTCTGGGGGGGGTGTCCCCGGGACTGGGGTTGGCCCAGAACAAGCCAGAGCTACGTCATCTTTAAAATGGGTGGAGCACCCTAAGTTCCCCTGGAAACCAGGGGCAGAGAAGCAGGTGCTGAGCAAAGCTGCCCCGTGTGTGAGTTTTCCTGGGGTCCCTTCTTGCCCCCTAATTGTTCCCACCTTTGGCCTTCAGCTCCTGCCTACATCTAACACGAACCAAGTTCATGTTGGGCTTCGTTCCTCTTCATTAGATACTGCAGAGTCAGCTGGGTCAAGTCCCAAAGCTGAGTGATATGGTGATGATCAAGAGTGAAGAACGGAGGTGAAAGTAACGTGGGATGGACTGGGGAGAGAGACTTTTGGGTCTGCTCTGATAAAGGCTCACCACAGCCTTTATCAAGAAGCTTATCTGTACGTGGTGTGTGAGAAGTTTAGCATTTCGTGGTGGGCTAGTTATCCTGAAGCATGCTCTCTAGCTTCAAGTACAAATAGCTGCTTCCGCTGAACGAGGAGAAAGGACAATCTTAGAGCTCTTGAGAGAGTTTCTTATAATAGCCAACTTTGAAATACAGTCACCCAGGAGAAGGCAAGGCTGTCTTGGACTAAGTGCTGTTTCTGTGCTGTTTCTGTGAACGTTCAGTTGCCACTGACCCAGTCCCACCGCTGGCCTTCCAGAATGACAGGCTATATATAGGCACACACCTGACTGTTCGGTTCCCAACAATTACCTATGGGGTTAATCAGTTGCCCTGTGCACACATAACCCCAAGTGTTAGCTAAACATATTTCAGGAGAGAAAGTAAAGTAGGACAGAGCCTAAATCTGTTTTTACTACCTACTCTCCGTGTCGTCTGGGGGAAAGGATCTGATGTTTGAGTTCTTAGTCAACGGGCCATGATTCCTCCTTGTAGCTCAAAGGCATTTACAGCTATTTTTTCTGAAGTCTGAATAGTTTTTATGAGCGAAAGAAGTTAATCTCTAATGTGTCATTTCAGCCACGGGTAGGAAATAGCTTTAATTACATACCACACCTCTTACAAGGTCAGCCTTATGGGAATGAATATTACCAGTTTCAACAGCTCTTTCCCTGTATAGTCAGGACAAAGGCAAGCGTTTATCTCCAGGAAACTAGCTAATTAGCTTTTATAGAAGCCAAATAAGGAGACTGTAGGGTAGGTGAGTTTAGTCAGGCTTTTTCCTCCACTAGCTTGTCACCAGAACCTGGGAAATTGCATCTTTTATTTGAAAATAGGTTCCTATGTATTTTCTAAGAAGAAGAACTTTCTATAACATAGTGTATTCAAGTTCATGAAATGAAAATGTATCATAATACATTTATCAAAATCCCATACCAGGAAAATTATTATTAAACTTCAGAAAATAGTGTAGCTAAAAAGAAGGTCCTATATCTTCAGGAGAAAAAAAGAGGCAAAGAGCAAGGTCAGAAAGGTCTCAGATTTCTTAAGAGTGACACTTGAAGCTAGAATGCAATCTAGATGTGGATTAAAAACTTGGAGGTGAAATCATTTTCAATCTAGAGTTCCATATCCAGCTAACTTAGTAACCAAATATAGGAACAGAATACATTATTTTGAGATTGGCATGGATTTAAAAAATTATTTCACACATATCCTTAAAAAAAAAGGTAGTGGAGAATGTACTCAAGGAAAATAAGGGATAAATTAAAAAGAAAAAATGTGATAACTAGTACTCTAGTATTCTGGGTTATATAACATGGGGGAGCATCAAAAGGAAGTCTTAGGGAAACAACAGAAGGCTTGTTAATATATCCTGAATATGTAAAGAGCACACAAGTTTCAGCAGGAAAAAAACAACCAGATCAAATAAAAAAGATAGGCAGAATACTTCAACAGTTCCTGAGAAGACCAAAATGGCAGTGAAGGGTGTGAAAAGGTATGAAACATTATTAACTATTAGGGGTATGTAAATTAACCCACAGAGTGGTAGCACCTACACCTACTAGTGTGACTAAATTAAAAATACTAAAAACAGCAAATGTGGGCAAGGATGGGGAGTCCCTGGGACTGTTGATACATTCCTGGTGAGAATGCAAAATAGCACAGCTGGAAGGCAGTTAAATACTTTTATAAAATTTCAGACCTACACTTCTCATACAATCTCACAGTTCTGCTTGGGGGGGGGGGTTGCAGTAGAGAAATGAAAATTTCTGTCCTTGCAGAAACCTGTTCAGGAATGTTTATAGCTGCCCTATTACAATTTCCCCAAACTGGGGGGAAAAAAGACAAAACCATACTTATGTAGCAAATGAATATCTAAACAAACTGATACATACAGTGGAGTAGCCAGGGATACAACTGAATACACTATTGTTGCACACAGTGAGAGAACTCTCAAAGGTACTGTGCTGAGCCAAAGAAACCAGTCTCCAAGGCTGCCTACTGACTTCTGCTCAGAGGAAGACTGAGGGGATGTACTTACTCTGTTCCTCCAGAGGAGTCTGAAAGTGACCTATAAAACCAACACAAAAAGGCTCTGAGAAATAAAGTCAGATGCTCCTACAGAGACCCATGCCATAATGTTTATAAATATTTAGAGCAGCTTTATTCTCGATAGCCTGGAGACCCTCCAGAGACTGAATGGTTAAAGGAACTGTAGGCCATGCACGCAGCAGGATACCATTGCATAGTGGAAAGGAATGACCTAGCTGCATACACAGTAGCCTGGATGCGTCTCCAGAGAACAATGCTGATGGTAAAATACCAGTCCCCAAAGGTTACATACTGCCTGCGATCTTTAATAGAACATTCTTGAAATGACAACATTTTAGAAAGGAGAACAGATTCACGTTGCCATGTGGGAAGGGAGTGGGAGAGAGTGGGTGTGACTATAAAAGGCCAAGATGCAGCTTCCTTTCTGGAAATGTCTGCATCTTGAACTGTGTCTTGTCAATATTCCATCCACTAGAGTTTTGCAAGCTCTGGTCATTAGAAGAAGTAGGTCTAGGTTACACAGGATCGCTGTATTCTTCTTTACCACTGCCTGCATCCGTGTTCATCTCCAAGCACAAAGTTTGATGTAAAAATGATTACGTTTTGTATCATTCCATTGAGAGGACATTTGTCATAAGACAAAACTGTGGAGAATAGATTGGTGTTGTCAGAGGTAGGAGAGAGCAAAGAGTGACCCAGAAGGCATAACCAGAGAGAGTAATTTGGGAGGCTGGATTATTCTGTGACTGACTTGTGATGGCTACACAATGTGTTGACCTGCACACCCAAAGGGAAGATAATTTTAATGCACAATCATTAAAAATGAAATGAAGAAAAACTGTTAAGACATGAGCTAATTTGTTTCTACAGAATCTTTTGGATAACACTGGATAGCAACTACACTAGAGATTTAGCTATATGTTTACTGGGTGTTCAGGCTGGTGCAGGGGGAAACTAAAATTGAGACAAGAGTATCTGCTGAGGTATCCCAGTTCTACCATTCACATGACATGTGAACTAACTGGTCCTCATTATCTTCATCCTTCGTAAAGCAGGAGTCGTATCCATGTCACATGATCATTTAGAGACTGAAATTGAATGTGTTCATTCATGCAGAGGCTAAATGTTTTAGTGAAAAATAAGTTCTGTACTTGAAACATAGTTGTATAGTTTTTAAAGTGTGTCTAAACACTCATGACCAATCAAATCAAATCAATCATTTACAACTAGCTTTATACGTTTGTATGTTTTACAATTAGCTTTATACCTTTGTATGTTTAAGTATAAAGTGCCTTTATACTTAAAAATATCAGAAATCAGTGAGGCAATATCTGGCACATTAAGTAGCTACTTACAGTTGGCAACTGTTGCTGGTGCAGTAACAGGAAAAGCAATAGAAGTAGTTGTAGTGGTGATAGCTGGCAGCAGGTGTAGACACAGTTGTGGGAGTAATAGTAATCCTACTGGTAATATGTTGATAGTCACAGTGGTAATAGTGGTAATAATAGTAGTCGGGGTGGGAGTAATGTTCATAGTAGTAATGGTTATGGGGGAGCAATTGTGACAATATTAGCAGCAATAATAACCTTAGTGGTGCTATAGTAGTAACAGCAGTAGCGGTGGGGATAGTAGCAGTAACAGTACTCTTAGTAATAATATAGTAATAATCACTTTACTGGTAGTAGTAATGGCAGCCAGAGTGGTGGTAATTAAAATCTTTGTAGTAATGGTCATAGAGCAGCAATGATGATAGTAACAATACTCTTGGTGGTAATGTAGTAATAGCAGTGGTGACAGGATTAACAGGAGTCAGAGTGGTGGTATGGTCATCCAGTAATAGTGATAGCTGTGGCAGTAGTAACAGTAGTTGTAATAGTAGTTAGTAATGACCAGGGACTGACGAGTGTTTCAATATGTATTGTTTTGACTGGTTTCCACAGTGGTCTGTGAGACACAAAGTCCCATTTTACCCTGAGAACAGGAAGAATCAGGCAGGTGGAGAAGACGTCAGGATATTGCAGACTGGGGCTGCCGTCCTTGGGAGCAGAACTCTGCCAGCATGGCCTGGAGGCCTGGGAGGCCAGCTGCTCAACAGTGGATTTGTTTTTCAGCATTTGAAGGCTGGAAGGAACAGATTCAGTGTCCTCCTCCTGTCATGCAGAAGGCTCCCTTCCAGCAGTGTCCTCAGCGGTGGAGAGAGTGCACCGGCCTCTTTGTCGGAGGTCACTAATCCCCTCCTGGCCCACCCTCATCAGGTGACCTAAACCTAATCATCTCCCACAGGTGACCTCCAGACACCACCACATTGGGAAGCGGGGTCTAAACCCACAGACTTGGGGAGACAACCCCTTGGTTGAGAGCAGTGGCTGTGTGACTCCGGGGGTGCATTTACATGCAGACAGAGTGGCGCTTCACCAGGAACTGGCTCTCAGAAGCCCATATTTGCTCTAACAAGACGGCGATACCTGGGGTACTTCTGGTGCCCTGCCTTGCCCTGGCAAGTCCACAAACTGCTTTGGAAACCAGTCAGGCAGGCCTGAGCTCACTTCATGAGAGCAGAGTCAGTCCTCACAGAGAAACCCTCTTGTTGAGGCTTCTCAGAGGTTGCCCAGGCCCTGAGGAGGGGGCTGCTGGAACAGGCAAGCCCTGGCAGCCTGCTCTGGGTTAGAACTCAGTGCCACCCAGCCAAGACACCATGGTCTTGCCAGCAAAACTCAGGGGCAGACTTGCTCTCAGGCACTTGAGCCACCTGATCTGAGACTCTCCACCCAAACCCCGAGGCCTGTGGTTGTGCAGGAAGCTCTGTAAGCAGCCCAAAGTCAGGGCCAGGTCCCCACCTGTTCAGGACGACAGAATGGGCACAGCCCGGGCGAAGAAGGGCAGCAGAAGGAATGCCACGTCCACTGATCCATAGCTGATTAATCCTGTGAAAATGCGCTCTGGGGACGTGTCCGTGAAGGACGTCACCGAGGTGGGGGAAGAATGTGGCCCGTTGTCTGCCTCCGGGACACAAAGGCCTATCTGTGCACACGTGGGCACTCCCAATGGGGGCATCAGCTGCTCTTGTTTCCTCCTGCGCCATCACAATACCACTACAGAGCTGCTCTGCCCTCTGCCCCTGCCCCAGGAGAGCTGGGCAATGGACTTCTGCCCACTGGGTGCCTGCTGAGCACAGCCAGCCACACCAGCCTCCCGGCCCACTTGGCTCCCAGCAAGGCTAGAATTTCAATAGCCTGCTTCTCCCTGCCCTCATTCACTGCCCTTTCTCGTCTTCCCTTTCTCTCACCCTCCCCGGCACGCGTGTGAGTGGCAGATCTGGGGTGATCTGGACCCAGCTGATCACCAGGGAGCCAAGCCTGCAAGCCTGAGAGGTTTAGCAGCTGGGCTGCGGCCAGCCAGGGTGCAGGCTCATGGCCCAGAAAACCACGCAGGCGATGGGGCTGCAGCTGTCTTGGCCCGCCATCTTGATTCCTAGGAAACAGAGCCAGGGCCACTCCTCCCTGGATGGTGCCCCTGCCATGCCCATCGTGAGCCCGAGCAAGCAGCACTGGAGCAGAAACCCTAGGGTGTGAATGTGGACTCCAGCCTTCTGGGTTGGGGTGGAGTTGGCAAGGTCCTTCATTGGTGAGGCTGTGTCCTCGTTCACATAAAACGAAGAGCATAGTCCAGATCCAGGGGTTCTTGGGCATGTTCCATGGGCATCAGGCAAGACTCAGCATGGGCCCAGCTTATTGGCAATCACTGAAGTGCACACATCAGGCATCAGCCACTCACCATCATTCACTTGGCCATCGATTAGCAGTGCCTTCTGTGTGCCAGGCACTGTGCTAGACACTTGGGGCCATTCAGTGAAGAAAGGAGATAGGAGTAACTTCTCCATCAAATGAAACCTGGAATGGGAGCAGGGAGCAGACTAGAAACAATAAAGATGATAAAGATGGTGAGTGTAGAGTGTGGTAGGCAGGTAAGAGAACCAACAGGGAGACAGTTGTGCAGAGGAAAAGGAATACAATTATGTGATCCAACATGTCTTGGGCCTCCTGGAAGCCTAAGTGAATTAGTCAGGCCTTTTCGTCCACTAGCCTGTATAACCAGCACCTGGGATATGGCATCTTCCCTACGATAGTGAGACCCATTGGGTGTGTGCATGTGTAACTGCGCATGCCTAGTCCTAGGAGAGAGGGGATAAAGGGGGACAGAGAGAATGCCAGAGAGAGAATCCAGAGAAAGTGAGGATTCCTGAGGGACTGGGGGACTTGCCTACCTCCCAAACCCGGCCCTGCCCTGCCTGTGTTTCTGCCTAACTGCTAGAACCCATCAAGAACCTCCACAGACTGGTGAGCCTGAAGCTTATAGGACAATCTCTTTAGCAGTTACATTTTTTGAAAAAAGGGGGGTGGGGCGTTTCCTAAGGAAGAGGCTATTGTACTTATGTAGGTAGATTATTTTCCACTTTTCCTAAAACAATACACTGGGAGCATAATTTCTTGGGACCCCCCCACCCCACCCTCAGTCAAGCTTAGCAATTTCAGCTCCTTGCTTTCTCCATATGCAGTGCAGTGTTCTGTCTAATGCTGGGATAGCTCCTCCCTATTAGCATATGGGGGACACTGAATCACGCTGTGGACAGGTGTGTTTTGGGGCCCCTGCCTTTTCCCACTCTTACACCTGCTGAATGCCAGGGCAGAGTCTTCCCCACCTGTTGCCTGTCCTTTCTCCCAGCTGAGCCAGCAGGTCTCAGGATCTTCTGCCTATTCCTGGCTTATCAGCTCCTTCCTGGAGGGTCAATGTGCACCCTATTCCTAGCTGGGAGCACTGGGAAAACGCAAGTCCTTGTTGGTTTTCTTATCTCTGCCCTTCTTGACCTCACAGGCTCCTTTGTGGCTTCGGCTTCAGCAAAGAGCTTGTTCGATCCTGTCCTGTTCCCAGCTAACACCAGACCTCTCACTCCCTGGATGAGTATCCACAGGGGCATCCACCCTAAAATCCTTCCAGGTACTACAAGAATACCAATCACATCCAGTACCAGTGAGGTGATAAAAATCCAGTCTCCAGCAGCTGTGTGTGGTGACTATTGTCACAATTCTTGAGGAATGTAATCTGGTGATATGTAGGCAGTGGAATGTTAATAATACTGATTCAGGGGTTTCATTTTTGGAAATGTAACTAAAGAACATAAACCCGAGCAGCAAGACACTTCCAGGAAATGAAAATGTTTATCACGGACATTTGGGATACAGAATAACTTACAACATGACCATGGTAACAGCAACTCATTCATTAAATGCTTATTGCAAACTAGGCAACCATAAATTCTTTCATGTTTATCTAATCCCTACCATGTCCTGCAAGATAGAACAATTCTTATCTGGTGAGAACTGCAATGGCTGCATAATCCTCATGTTGTTTCTGCCAGTACCTGTGAAGTGGGCGTGGTGCTGTAGTTTGGACTATGGGCCTGGGAGCTGCTCCCTGCAACACTGGTTTCCCTCGCTAAGCATTTCTGCCCCTCTTCCATTCAGCTGAGCAGAGCAGCAGGGAAAGTGCCACATGAAGACAGTTAATGCCCCCAATCACCATGCCCCTTCCCTCCATACAAAGTGGGGCTCTAGGCCGGGCATGGTGGCTCGTGCTTGTAAGCTTCAGCCTATCTAGCAGCTGGGGCTAGAGATTGCGGTTCTAGTCCCGCCTGGGGCCGGTAGCGAGACCTAGTTCCAAAAAAAATAGCTGGGCGTGGTGGTGCACGCCTGTCATCCCAGCTACCTGGGAAGCTGAAACTGGGGATTGCTTGAGTCTGTGGTACCCTGAGCAATGAGAGCCTGCGGTTCCACGGGCAAAAATAGGGAGACCTAGTCTCAAAAACAAAAAACAAAAAAACAAAAAAAACCAAAGTGGGGCTCTGAAGTGAACAGACTATAAATGAATTGGCTTCCTTTTTTTTTTTTTTTTTTTTTTTGAGAGTAGGTCTTGCTATTTTGCCCAGGGAGCCGCAGGCTCACATTGCCTGGGGTAACGTAGACTCAAGCGCTTCCCAGGTAGCTGGGATTACAGATGTGTGCTACCACGCCCAGCTATTTTTTGGGACTAGGTCTCACTATGTTGCCCCAGCCGGGTCTTGGGTCTTGAACCCGTGGACTCAAGCAATTCCTAGTCTCAGCTATGCTCTATAGCTGCGCTTAAAGGCACACGCCACCGTGCCCAACTGGCTTCCATTTTTAATCGATTACATTGTGTGTGAGGTGGGAGATGGCTCATCATTTTAGATCTAGGTCCTTACTGAAACCTTCAAGACCTTCTGAATCCAGGTCCTTTTATTTGACATCAGAACTCGCTCAGGTTCCTGGCTGAGTGTGCTCTCTCTTCACTCTCGACCTGGGCCAGCATAGGGCCAGGCGGCACGGAGCCAAGAGACCTAATTCTAGGATGATTGTGGTATCCACTTGTGGGACATTGCTATGGATAAAGAGATATGCCTTAGATAAAGGAACACATTTACTTTTCTCGTTCTCTCTGGCCCATTAGAGATGATTACCCGCAAGTCTTTTATCTGGGACGACAGCCCCCTAGCCTCCTAGGAATGTTCCGCCAAGGGGACATGTCCCTGAAAGATAAAACTGTTTACCTCCACAGGTGTCTTTCCTATTTAGGTAATGAATCCCCCAGCCTCCTGTCATACGTCACATGTCACGGGATCCTGGGTTTTTTTCCTTATTGCCCTCATTGTGATCATTCATCCCCAATGTATATAAGGATCTTGAAGCCCACAATAAAGGTGAACTTGGATATGCTCCCAAGCCCTGATCTGTGAGCTGGGTCTCTTTGATCATTATCAATTGATAATGCACGCGCATCGCTCAGTGCACAACTGCTCATCTGTCACATTCTTCTTCTTTTCCTGCACATGGCTCCTAACATCCACTCCCACCTTTGAAACTTTTTTAAATTACATGAAAAGACCTCATTGAAGCCACCCGCTGAGCTCTGGCTCATTCATCTGTCAGCGCCACGCAGTGATTTGAGCTGAGCTGGTTCTTGGTGCGCACCTTGAGTGACAGTGATGAACAGCGTCGTGACGGTGATGGAGAAGTGGGTGTCACGCTTCCCACCGCACCTGGCATGTGTGACACCTCAAAGCACAATCTCTCATCCAAGCAGATTTCTCCTTTTTTTCATGGTTCATTCAGCCTCCATGCAGGAAGGCTGTCCATAGGGGGTCCCACAACCTGGCAGGAGAACTCAGTCCAGGGTTTCACTTAGAGTTTGCAGCCCCTGGCTCTTGTACCAGGTGAGGCTGGTTCCTGACACGGTTTGTGCCACTGAAAAGGGCCTTCTGCAGAGGTGAGGCGAGGTCAGGGAGCATGTGGGGGAGGAGGGAGGGAGACAAGAGGAAGGACTTCTTGAGGTAGCGCGAACTTCTTGAACTGCCACTGTGATTCTTGGCTGTGAGTTAGTAATGTCTTTGAACCTTTCTGGGCGAGGAGAGCAGGGGTGAGGGCAGGAGCGGGGAAGGGATCTTTGCTGGGCATGTGCACTTAGAAAGGAGTGTCCTACAAACTAGGAGTTCTTCTGTGGAATGAACTGAGTCCGTAGGGACTCGGAACATGCTGCAACCTCGATCTCTGTAGCAGTTACATTAGGAAAAAGGGAGCGGACATTGCCTACGGAAGTTGCTGTTGTGTAGGACTTGTGTAGGTCCGTTCTTTTCCCAGCAACACCCCTCCCTGGGTGGCTGGCACCTGAACTTCCCTGAGGACAAGTGGTGTCTGCAGGGAGCTGGAATCATTCATTCAGGATCATTCATTCTGGAATCATTCATTCAGCCAGGAGCTCTCTTGGGAGCCCAGCAGGATGCAAGGCTGTGTCTCTATTGCGGGCTAACCATGGAGCAGACACAGGTCAGCACAAACCCTGGAGGACAAGGGAAAGGACTGCAAGTCGAAGGTGCTGTGGGCAAGAATGAAGTTCTGGTGCTCAGGGTGAGGTGCCCAAGCCATGGTCTCAGAAGGGTGAAGCCAGAACTCAGCGTCACGCTGATCTGGCACCAAAGCACGTTCCCGTATGTGCCACACATGCTCTTGTCTTTCCATGGCCGACAGGTGCAGATGCAACCTTCCCCTGGCTTAGCATCCTATACGCTCCCAAGCTATTCCCAGTACGTCACCTCATTCCTCTTTGGGGCACAGTTATTTCCAGCTCCTCCCCTGGGACCACAGATGCAAAGGAAAATGGCAGAAGCAGATCCCCAGCAATGGAGTCAGTGATGGTCCTTTCAATGCAGAGCAGTTTGGCTCCCATGGCAGAAAGGACCAGAAAGGGCATGAGTTGGCCACATCCAGGGGAAAATCTTGGGGCCTAAAACTTAGACATCAGACCAGGTTTCCCTTCCCCTGTGGCTGGCAGAAGTGAGTTCTGAGGTCGCCTCCTCACTGCTGGCAAACGAGCTAATGAGCGTGTGTGTTCCTGGTTGCTGCGGGAACAGGAGGGCAAGACAGCAGCACTCTCCTCTTTGGGCATCTCTACAGATGGGTACCTTCCTCTGTGCAGAATGGAGCTTATTCCTTTCAGCACCGAGTCCTAGCAACAAGCTCAGCACCTGGCTGTTCACAGTGCATGCCGACACGCCTGGCCTCCTGTGACACTCGCATGAAGCCCATGGAGGAGGGGAGAGGGCATTGTACCATCCTCCTTAGTAATACAAGGGGAAACTGAGGACCAGACAAGGCAGCTTCTGCTGCCTGTGCCTGTGGGGTCTGCCGGCAAGCTGGGCCTTGAGTTTCAAACCCCTAGTTGTGGGGTGTGGACATAGATAGAGATATGCCTTAGATAACGGAACACCTTTAGCTTTCTCATCCTCCTTGGCACACAAGAGATAATTACTGGCAGGCCTTTTATCTGTGATAACAGCCTCCTAACCTCCTAGGAATGTCCCACCAAAGAGACATGTCCCTGGAAAGATAAAACTGTTTATTCCACAGGTGTTTTTCCTTTATCTCCAATCCTCCTAGCCTATGTGTCACATGTCATGGGATCTTGGGTTTTTTCCTTCCTCATTACCTCATTGTAACCATTCTCTGCCAAGATATATAGGACCCCAAGCTCCCCAACCCCCCCATCTGTGAACTGGGTATTTCTGATTGTTAGCAATCTCTTTCATCTCATTCTTCTCTCCTGAACGGGACTCCTAACACTTGCTGCCTACCTGTCACGGGAGGGATGCCTGGTTTTGTGAAGGTTTGGGAAAGAACTCTTTGAAGTGTACTACATATGTTCTGCCTTTTGTAGTAGAGGACTGGCCTGGGGAGTGTGTGGCATGGGTTAACCGTTTCCTGATGAATAAAGGTACTATTGTGAAGAAATTCCTTACTGCTCTGCCTACCAAAGTGCCTATTGGATGTGTTTTTCTTACTGTGTTTTTGAGGTTACTCATTTCCGTTTGTGTCTTTTCTTTGCAGTTTGAAGACTCCTATGCAGAGTTGTTGTTGGCAAATCCAGCAGCTGTGTGAATTGTTACAAGCCTTCTGAGGGAAATTAGGCAATATATTTAAGAGGTTTGCAAGTGTTTGGTTTTTTCGATGCTGCACTTTCTTTCCTAGGACAGTGTACAAGAAGAATGCAACTGTATTTTTAGTTTTTTTGAGACTAGGTCTCGCTGTTTTTGCCCATGGAACCGCAAGCTCATGTTGCCTGGGGTACCACAGACTCAAGCAATCCCCAGCCTCAGCTTCCTAGGTAGCTGGGATTACAGACACGCACCACCATGCCCAGCTATTTTTGGGGGACTAGGTCTCGCTATGTGCTCCTGACAGGACTCGAACCATGATCCCTGGACCTGGACGTGGCTTCCTAGGCCGCCACCTACAGACATGCGCCACCGTGCTCGGCCTAACTATTTTTAGACTAATTATTTATCATGGTATTACTTATAAGTTTGAAAGCTAAAAGCAGTTGCTATCAGGAACAACTGGACATTGATTTAATAAGACTCATTAAGTTGATACAATGGGATAGTATTTAGTCATTGAAATCACAAAATATCATCTAGTGGCACTGTGATATATTCATAATATGTTAATCAGCTTGTAAAACACCATGGAAGTTGTGATGATCATTTCAAAAAGTAATAAATGAAATAGATAACAGGAGGAATAGACACATCTTTTCCAGAAATTACTTCTGGGCATAGATTTTGTTTTCCTGTATGATTTTCTTATTTTTCTACATTGAATGTGTGCTACATTTTATATAAAATGCTTGCATATCATTTAGTCATGAAACATCAGCTACAGCTAAAACAACCCATAAGGCTCTGAGTAAGGGTCAGGCTTATGGGTACAGACATTGAACTTGACCTTGACTTCCTCCAGGGAAGATGTCTCTGCTGACTCTGGAGTTGGGAACTCTGTCATGAAGGCTTCAGGAAAGTAGGTGTGGTAGAATAACTATTCTCCTTAAATATTTCAGTCTTACCGGTAGAAGACCCAGAGGCCACGAAAGGAGGGTCCTCGTGAGTTCAGGGGACACTGCTGTGAACAGCGGGGCCTCCAGGTAGTTAGAAGGGGGGAGGGGGAGCTAGCCAGACCCTCCAGGTGGGGGCAAGCATTGCCCTCAGAGCCTCCCCGACCGCCAAGTCACCCATGGACACTCCGCTCAGGCCATGAACCACGCAGCTGTCATTGGGCAGAGCCTGTGTGTGGAGCCATCTGTGAGGGCTGACGAGGGCCAGCGTGTCCCAGGGGTACCCAGCAGGGGCCAGGCCTGCCCAGCACCAGCTGGGAGGGCACCTGCCCACCTGCCCACTGCCAGGGAGAGTCCTGGCTGCCAGTGCTTGCTGGGGCGGCTCTGGGCGGCTCTGAGCAGCCGGAGCCAGGCAGCAGGGGTCCCGGGGGTCCCGGGGTTCTTGGGTCATGTGCGGAGGTTCAGGTCGCATCGCAGCACCTAAGTCAGTCCCCGTGTGACCCTCCCCTTGACGCTGATACCCAAGGTATATGGCAACACACCCACTTGAAGGCTCTGTGAAACTAGGGGTGCATGAGGGCCCCTACCCCCCAGCCTTGGCCACACATACCCCCCAGCCCTTGTCCTCCAGAGCACCCCTTAGATGGGTGGTCACTGCGATGTGACCCCTCTCCCTCCGGCCCCCATTCCAGAGCCCAGTGCCAGCAGAGGTATAGGCCTCATGGACCTCAATCTGGCTGCTCTGCTTCCTGGGATGTCAGCCACGCCTCCCTCCCTGGGCCTAGGATCTGCGCAGGCGCAGTCACGCAGGGGTGCTGCTTTCTGGGAGAGACTAGAGAGACTCCGACTCACTCTGCTCACCTACCCCAGCCTCCCCAACTGGCCAAAAAGGGTTGTTACCGGGGTAGGGGACCCCACCCTTTTAATTTTTGTCAATGTGGGTTCTCTTGCTCAGGCGGTTGCTCGGAGATCAAACAGTATAAGGGTAAAAATACAGGTTTATTTACAGTAAGGAGAAAAAGTCTAAGAGTCCACACCCACACAAGTACCCCAAACAGAAAGGAACGAACCCCACTTCTGCTTCTCGGGAGCTGCGTGGGGTTGACCTCAGTCCGAAATCGCCAAGTTATGTTCTTGTCCTTTGAACCCAACACGAGGTTCAGCTCGGGTGCACGGTGGTTCAGCACTTCATCAGGGTCTCCTCTCCACCTTCACATGAATCCCAACCCTTCCGGACCCAATGCAGGGAGAACCCCCAGAAGACTCCACTTCTGGGTCCTTTTCATCCAGGCGCCAAAAGTTCGTGTACCAATCTCTGCCCCTTTGTTTTTTTATCTTCTCTCCCCATCCTCCAAACCAGAAACCCAATTTCTCCAGGTACCAGCTCATTATACCACCTTGCTGCAGTGCCACACTCTCCACAATGGTCACTCTTCTACTGGTCACCATGGATCCTTGCCACCACCAGTTCACTCTGGGCTTCTGTCCAGCCTAGTTACTTGGGCTACTCTTTACTCATCTGCTATTCTCTTTCCTCTCCCCAAAAGTGGGTCTGTCTCTAGTTTCTGCTCCTTACCTTTTTTATCTTTTCTTCTCCTTTCTCCTAAAAGCCAAAGGCCCCAATTTCCCTTTACACACCCTCTAGGTGATACATTTTCTCTTCCCCACCTTCCTATTAGGCCTCTTTTACCCCTGTGTTTTTCTGACACAGCTAATGGCATCAGTACCTAAATTGTAATCTGCCCATATTGGGGTGCCAGCTTCAGGGTCAGAACAGGTAAACCCACAGCCTCATCTTGCCTCAACTTCAAAAAAAACCTCAAAAAGCAACCTTAACAGGGTGGTGCCAGCAGTTAATATTGGTGCATTTTGTAGTATCTCTAGCAAAACGTTCAAAGAGAACGCACTGCTATTGTTCCATCATTCAAGAGCTATTTATGCATTCATGAACTATTTATTTGTGGTAGGAGAATGGGGACAAATAAGAAAACACCCAGCAATTGTACAGCTCGACCAAGATAATTGAAAACATACGTCTGCTCTGAAAAGTATACATTGATTGTTCTCAGCACTCTTCATAATAGCCAAAAAGTTAATGACCCAACTTCTAACGACTGATGAGTGGGGGATGGAGTGGTGTTCTTTAATGGGGTACTGTTTGTTTACAAGGAGGAAATGAAGTGGTGACAATGCAGCCCCGTGGATGAACCTTGGCAGCAGCTTAAGTGAAGAAGATAGATGCTAAAGTTCTCACTGCAGTTTTTCACTTCCCAGAAATGCCCCAAACCACAAAGCTCTATAGATTTCTAAGGACAGAAAGCAGATACATGTTGCCCGTGGCTGTGAAGTTGGTAGTGAGTGGGGGGGAGGGGTAGATGGCTATGGGAGATGATTAAAATGGTCTGAGTTTAATTATGGTGCTGAGCTGGGTGGGAGTCTATGTCTGAGGCTCTAGTTCCAGGTTGGGGGTGTGGGATCATCACTCCGTTGACTGGACTCTGCCCTCATTGTTCCTTTGGTGGCACAGGGGGTGGCCTGACTCCAAGTCGGCTGGTGGCAGCAGCCTCTAGACAGTAACAAAGCCCTAGTTTCTGCAGACAAAGGCTAAAGCATGAGGTCAGACCACGTGCAGGCCGATGATTCCTTTAATTACTAGAAATCCAGGCTAGAACAGGCATTCACTCCTCCCCTGTGGGGCTCTTGAAGTATGTGACTGTGGGCAAAGACAGATGGCATGACCTGGTAGAATACCCTCTGACTACAGCTACCCAGGGCTGTGGGTCCTGGGACATAGCATGTGGGCTGTCCATCTGAGCTGGGCTGTCCAGTATCTAGCCAGGCCCAGTTTCCTTCTTCCCTGCACCATCACACCAAGAACCCCAATATGGGCAGTGTATTTATTCATAAAATTGAGACATTGCATTAGCTGGGTCTGAAAAACACATAGGTAAAGAGGCCTAAAGAGAAAGGGCACTTTTACTTCGTTGCAAATTCCAGGTGTGGACCCTGGAGGAAAGACTGTATCACCTGAAGGGTGTGTAGAGGGAAATTGGAGCCTGTGGTGTTTAGAGAAAAAAAAAAGATATTAAAAGAAAGGTGCACCAATTTTGGGGAAGGAGAGGAAGCAAGTTTGGGGGAGCTTAGAGGTTTTGGCGCCTGGAGGAAAAGGACCCAGAAGCAGAGTCTTCTGGGACTCTCCCAGCCACTGTGCAACTGGAGAGACCCGAGCCTGAACCTCATGTTGGAAGTGATAGAGGACCGAAGGACAAGGACATAACTTGGTATTTGTGGACTGAGGTAAACCCCACGCAGCTCCCCGAGGAGCAGAAGTGGGGTTCCTTTCTGTTTGGGCTACTTGTGCGGGTGTGGACTATGAGACTGTTTTTCCCCTGACTGTAAATAAACCTCTGTTTACCCTTACACTGTTTGATCTCTGGGCAACTGCTTGGGTGCAGGAAGGAGGGCTCACCTTGACAAAAATTAAGAAGGGGGGGTAGTCCCCCTTCTTAGTAATACTTACTTATTTTAGTAATAAATACTTAGTAATAAATACTTATTTTCTTCATTTATTTGTTTACTTGATTTCCTCGCCCTCCATTGTTCTCTGTTAAATTCCCTCTCCTCCTTCAAGATTTGGGCCAAATTCACCTTCCTCCACCTATCATGTGGTTTGACCCTCTCACTTTCTTCCCACCTGGCATCAGAATGCATCCCCCTTCTTCAATTCCCACCCCACCCCATTATTCTCCATGGAGCAGAGACAACACCATCCCATTTGACTATTGTGGACATTCCTGGGCGATGGGCAGGCTGAGGACAGGGATGCTATAGGATGCCAGTTTGCATCCAGTGGCCTGTACATAGTAGGTCCTCAGAAATGCCAATTGAATTATGGTACAATTTTCTGGCGGATTGTATTCCGCAAAACTTAGTGTGCAGGAGTTTCAGTGTTTGAATGTGAAATCCAGGGAACTGGACTCACAGATGCAGCCTTTGTACAGAATGTTCAGCTTCAACCTATCTGTTCACTTAAAAACTACATCCGCTGGTCACCCTGCATTTTCTGAGTCTCCCTGTACCTTCCCTCAGATCAGCTTGTATATTGTTCAGTGCCAGCAGCTTCAGCAGAGGCCCCTGGAATAGGGTTTGTATACCCCAGGGGTACTGTAGGGACTGGAGAGGAGTAGCTGAAGCTGAGAGATTTCCAGTTCATTATGTTCTGTTCAGTTCAGCCACTGGTGATATTTCTTCTTTAGACCTTTATGCTTTTCTGCCAAACATAAAAATATTCCAACTATTTGCATCCACATTGGTGAATTGCAGAAACATGATGAGTCTTTGGGCAGAACACTGTTGTTTTTCCTCCGTGTGATTTATAAAGGTCTGTTGTCCTCTTGCACAGAGTTCTATGATGTATGGGTGCCAATTTGTTTTCCAGAGGAGCACATCTCCAAATGGAGATTGAAAGGCGAGCAGAGTGGGGCTTCACGGCCTTGGCCAGACACCAAGTCAGAGCTAATTTTTGCAGCAGGGAAGATGAAATAACAAGTCCCTGAATTGCAATTTTGGTTTCTTCTTCTGTTCCAAAAGGAAATTTTTTAAATAACAAACTTCGCTTAATCATAATGACTGGTTGTGAAGGTAAGTCTATATTTCAAAAGCTCTGTTTTTCAGATCTTCCATGTGAGCTTGGGAATGGCACTATTCGGGGGCCTTGACAAAGGCAGAGGACTCTGGTTAAATGAATTCACAGTTCATTTAACCTCATGCTCTGGGAGAGCAAACATTCAGTTGACTAATTATTATTCCTTATTGTTCACATTAATTGTCCTCTCATCATTAACTGCTCTACAAAAATAAGTACATCCATTTTGTAGAATGGAAAAGTTACATTTATGCTGCGAACTATGTGTCTTATACCTCCCTGACTAATTGTAGACTTTGAAACAAGGGATGTCATTGTGGTATATAAACTCTATGGGCCATGAAGCATATTGGAATCTCATTTGCTTCCAAGAATAAGTGAGAATTTTAATTTACTTAATTCCTTATATCAGGATTTGAACTCTTGATAGCTCCAGTGCCCCTCCCAGATCCCCCTCCCAGGCCCCCATTCCTTTCCTCCCATGCTGCTCTTGGTTGCGCAAAACTTTCTGGCTGTGCAAACTGCCTTGCACACACAACTGGACACACACCCACCACATATACCAGAACCCCACCCTCTGCTCTGCCCTCTCTTTACGAAGTTCCTCTCCGAGGATGCCCATTTCCTGTGTACACTGGTCTCTGCTGCAGCCTTCAAAGATGTTAATGGCTTCGTTTATTGTTCAATTCTTCCAGGTCACAGACCATGTTCCTTCCAATCTAATTGATTGTATTAATTGCAAGATGCTGCATTATGGAATAGTAAGAAAAAACACTTAGAGCTACAAGGACGCTGAGATTTAAAGTAGTGTCCTGATCTTAAAGATGTTTACATAGGCTGTTGTGAGACTTTGAATCAACGAATTTCAAAGGGAGTTTTCTGGAAGCCGTGCCAGTGTGATGCCAGCGCTGGCATCGGGCATCTTGGCAGGTTGGTGGGGAGCCAGTAGTGCTTTTGTTTTGCCATATGATCACACCATGGAGAATCTTTGGGGCCACGCAGATGCACACCCGCTGCCTGTCCCATAGACAGAGTGGCTCCGGGTGGGGAGACTGAGTGCGTGTCAAATACAACATAATAAAAACCATGTAAATAAAGGAGCTGATCTGCCCTTAGAAAGATTTTGCAGAGAGAGAAAACTGCAAAGTAGTCTCAACAAAAGCCTCAGCTGACCCCCTCGGGGTCTTTGAGGCTATGAGAGGAAGGGTTTTATTGACCAGTCACCAACGCTGATGTGAAAAGCCATGGCAAGAAAAAGGGTGTGTCCAGAGCGTCCCTGGACAGGGTGACAAAGTGTGGCTATTTGCCCCGTTCTGCAGCAGTAGCTGCTGGGGGAGTGTCCATTGCTTCTGAGGGGAACCGAAGCCAGAAGTCCCTGTCCCTACTACAAGAGGACTGAGGGTTCCAGCGTGGATGGTGGGCAGTGAAATGGAAGAGACTCTCTGGGGCTTGGATAGAAGTATGGGTCCCAGGCCAGGGAGTCTGTGGGAAGAGATGGAGAGAGTCATTCAGTCAGGCAGACTTGGCTTATAGGGATGCTTCTTATGGTATTGCTGTATCCCAGCCCCTGCAGGACCCAGATTCCCTGTGCAGTGGGGAATCCTCAAGCTCATCACCAAAAGTGACAGAACACATACTGCCAGCACTGCCTCTTTGGTTTGGTGGCTCACTCTAGAAAACCTCTGTAGTGCAACCAGCCTGTTCGTGAGCCAGGTGTAACCAGGCATCCCAGTCTACACAAGCGCTTTATAGGTTCTCGCAGTACAGACATACCAGGAGGAGCTGGGCCATGGGCTGGCAGGCAGGCAAGCCACCCAGCGATCTTTACACTCTTTCTCTGGCCTTTCTTTCAGGTGTTCTCCCATGCTCTTTATGTTCTCTCATGCCCAGGATGATGTCACCCTTTACTCGCCTCCTCCCAGCCCCAGATGAGCCCACATGCGCATGCGCACATCCACTGGGCCGGACCTTCACAATCACAGGGCAGGTGCAACACCACAGGTGCTGGGCATGGTGGCAAGTGCCGGACGGGCTGAAACCTTGAAAACTCATTCACCCTCCATCCACACGCTGACAACAGAGTGAACTCAGCAATATTTCTGTGCCGTGGTGGCTGGTGCACAAGGTGACTCTGGGGGCGCGTGAACCAGTGATGACGTGGCATTGCTCTCGTACCTCGTCATCTTAAGAGAAAGGATCTATCACAAACTGCTTTGCTTCTCCCATAGCGAACGCTTCCTGACACCTGTGCACATTGCCCCCCCCCCCAGAACTCAGAGGCCAGGAGTCAAGATCAGTCTTAGGTGTACACAGGGTAGGTGGCTACCAACTCGAGGTGACCCCAAAAACCTCCTTCACTAGTTTCCTGATACCTAAAGATCCACCGTTGGAACACAGATATTCAGCCTCAAGTTCTCCCCCCCATTTATATATATATACACATATATACATATACATATGTGTATATATGTGCATATACATATATATACATATACATATGTGTATATATACATATACATATGGGTATATATATATATATATGGGTATATATATACATATATACATATATATATATGGGCTCCGGATACTCCAGACATATATATATATATATATTTTCACATCTTTGTATTCCCCTGGATCACCCACCACCTTCCCTTCCTGTACATTCCCTCCCATCCCCACCCCCCAGTTTGATTGTTAGCTTGTTTTGACTTTTCCTCCTGGCCTTTTGTTTGTTTTTCCTATATCCTCTATATTAGTGAAGCCATTTGGTTTCTGTCTTTTTCTTTCTGACTTGTTTCTGCTAATATGATTTCTTCGAGGTCCATCCATGTAGGCAGAAATTCATCAAATTTGTCATTTTTAATTGATGAGTAATATTCCATGGTGTATATAGACCACATCTTTTTCATCCATTCATCAGCTTCAAGTTCTGATCCTGATTTAAGTGTGGATCTTCTCAGGAAGGATTGCTACATTTCAGCAGGAGTATATTTTAGATGTTTGCCTGAAGAAAAAAAAAAGTCTGGGATATAAGTGGTTGTGTCCTAAACGCCCAAACTTTCTGTCATGTTCCATGGAAAGCCACTTGGCACGAGTACTGAAAACTCTTAGAAGTGTCCACCCCTTTGACCTAGTAATTCTGCTCCTGTGCATAGAACCCTAGAAAAATGGTGTCAATCCTGAGAGAACTTTGTACACAGGAGTGTTTATGGCAGGATAATTGATTATGGTGGAACTTTGGAAGCCACTTGAATTGGAAACATTTGGGAAAAGCCCAGGTAGATACCACCCCGGGAGAAGGTATCCTGTCATCAAAAATTATGGGTAGCAAGAATCTGTAAAAACATGATAAAATATTTGTTATGAAAGTAAAAACTCTGGGTTCCCATGAGTGTGTGTACTTGATCTCAGCGATGTGAAAATAGAGCCATCTGCATAGCAATGCAGAGAAAACAGGCAGACAGCAAAGATGACTTGCTTGGTGGCAGAATTAGAGGGGCTCATAAAATCATTTTATTCTTCTCAGTATTTTCAGTACCGGCTTGGACTCGTGCATCTGGGCTCGTGCATCTCTGTGGTTTTGAGCCTCGTGCACGCCGGGGAGACCAGCTCCCCACTCCTCCTGGGAGTAGGCGGGTCAGGTAGCAGCCACAGGTGCAGGCGCCTTGGCAAGGGACTCCGGGTCTCCAGTGCAGACAGGTGGCGGCGGTGCTCTGAGTCCCGCAGACAAAGAGGAGGCTGCGGACACGGCTTCCCATAGTCAGAGGCCAAGGGCCTCCGCGAAGCAGCGGGCTCTGTAGCACGACCCTCGGCGGCCACCGTAGTGCGAGGGACTCCCGGGCTAGGGCAGGGCCGTCGGGGCTTTCCTGGAACGGATGACGCTGGCCGCTTGGCTGAGAAATGGGTCCCCGCGTCGCGGGCCGCTTGAGTGAATGACGTCACACTTCCGCGGTGAAACGTGGTGGTCAGTGCCCAGGACAGCGCGTGGCAGCGCCGGGCCGACCCGGGCCAGCGTGGACTCTCCCAAGACCCTATGTCCCCCCCCTCGGGAACGAGGACGATTAAAGAATCGAATGATTTGGGGGCTTTTGGGTTGTTTTCGTATCTTGGCCATTGTTGGCTGGATCCAGAGGGAATCATATTAGCAGAAATAAATCAGAAATAGAAGCCAGAAGGGATAGAGGAACAACAAAAGGCCAAGAAAACCCCAAAATTAGCTGACAGAGGAGCTGGGGGGCAGCCTGCTAGGGAGGGGTGGGGGGAGGGAGACAATGGGAAAGGGAGGAGCA
>PVHY01017996.1:0-30163 GCA_004024945.1 Uropsilus gracilis
CTTTCACGACGTTTTGTTCTCCCTGTTCAGCTCCCTTGTTAATAAAACCCTGCTGTTAATTGGTGTTTGGAGTGGCAACTGCTAGGCGCAGGTGCAACTGCTACGCGCAGGTGAAACAGACCTTGGGGTTTGCAATTTGGAGGCTTTTGCCTCGTGCCCCGACCCGATATCAGTTTGGTCCAGAGTTTGTGCTCAGTGTAAGTGTGCACACCTGGGCCTAGGAGAGAAGGGGTTTAGGGGTGCAGGGAGCACAACAGACAGGTATACACAGGGGAGAGAGAGAACAAGAGAACACCAGAGAGGCCAGAGTAGTATTGTGAACATTTCTGGGGCTTGGGGGGTCTCACCTGCCTCCTGGCCCCTCTAGTCCTGGCCCAGCCCCTTCTCTGCCCTGTTTCATATGCCTGTGTAACTGCTGGAACCAATAAAGAATTTACAGAGATTGATGAGACTGATGCTGCCCTATGGGTATCAGGAACAGGCCAGTTGCCCTACAATTGGCAATGAGGATTGGTTAACATGATAAGGGTGGGATGGTTACCTAACACAGTGTGTCCATCATTTATGATATGGCCCCATAATTAAACATCCTTGTCACCAATTGTAAGGGTAAGCATCAGGCTGACTAATCTGTGTAGGTTCTTTATTGGTTCAAGCAATTTCATAGACACACAAGGCAGGGCAGGACAGGAAGGGCGGGGCCAGAGAGTAGGAAGGCAGGTAAGTCCCACAACACCCCAGGAAACTTCACACTCTTTCTCTGGGCTTTTTTCAGGCATTCTCTCATAATCATGCTTACCTCAGGATTACACCTCCCCTGTATCCTCTCCTAAGTCTAGGGATGCACATGGGCATACCCACTGGACCACACAATCATGGGAAAGATTCAATACCACAGGTGTTGGTTATAGAGGCTAATGGAGGAAAAAGCCTGACTAACTCATCTTATGGTTCCTCTGTTCAGTTTTAGTTTTCATGGGTTGAGTTAAATATTTTTCTTTCTTGATGAACTGGTCTTCTATTAAGATCACAGATAGCAGGATAGAATCCTAAATTTCTCATCGAGGATCCAAGGAGTATTTATTACTTTACAAACTAAGTTCTCTGCACTTTTTTTGGATGACTGAAGTTGTAGTTCTGGTCAAAGTAGGAGCAGGAGTAGTGGGGAGTCAAGTGATTACTGTTTGAGAGTATCAAGGGCTGAAGCGTCTTAACAGGTTGTTGGTATTTTAGTTAAAGGATGACTGCAAGGACCCCCGCCCCTAGCCCAGTTCCTAAGTAAGAACTTTTCAATAACCTTAGGTTAACACTGACTTTAACTATGATTCAACTTTAGTTTGTAGTTCCTGCAACTAGTATCTTTTCCCTGGGCAGGAATTGAGTGATCTGGGAAGTGTAGTTTACACTATGACTAGACTGCAAGCCCAGATGCAATTATAGGCTGTTGAGGGGCATATTTTTCAGGGTCCATAGATTCCACCTTTGAAAAACCACCTCCCTTGCAGACTCTTCACAATCCTTTTTGGTATAGTAGGTGCAGTGCATGGTCGAAGTAGAGCCACAGCCAGGGCCATTCCTAAAGACTTGTCCATGATAAACCTTCCCCTCATAGGCAAAATCTGGCTGCTTAGACCTGGGTGTTTTAGTCTTTGACTAGACAGTAGCAATGTTAGGCCAAAGTAGCCCCAGTTTAGAAGAGGGGCAGATGTTTCAAATAACATAGACACCAGGCATTAAGAAGAGCTTTTTAAGCATGGACCACAATTTGACCTTTTCAAGCTCACATCCTGCTTTTCTAATCAAGCCTTTAAAAGACTGTGCTAGCTGCCCACATGAGGTGGGTAGCAGTGTCAAATTGACATTCACTGCCTTGAATAAGCACTTAGTCAGCAGTCATCAATAGTCTGATAGCCCCAAGCATCACTAAAGACAAGGGCACTGGAGGTTTTACCCTCCCTCGATACTTTGGTTGGTTTCCAGCAGTATATTCAAAGCATTGCCAGACTCTATCTGCTCCCTTGGAATTTAACTGTGGATCTCTCCTCCAGAGTCCCAACATTCTGGAATTGGGCTCCTCCATTTTCCTCACTAATTTGTATATGCCACTCTCTCCAACACTCTCTCCACACTCTTAACATCCCAGATGTAGAAGTGAGCTCACCAGTGTTCAACAAAATGGGGCTCCTGTGGGAACTGTCTAAGCCTCTTTTGGGGAGATACTATCCACATAACATTCCAATTAAAATTATATAGAAAATTTTCCTACCTTTGTGCTGTGTCACCTCTTAGTGAAATGATGATCCACCTGTCATCCTTAGGGACAGTCTTTTTTATCTGTATCCTATTTTGTTATCTATGTGTGGAGGAGGGAAGACAGACATCTTTACTCTTCTAATATCTTCTCAGAAATAAATTAACAATATTGAAAACAATGCAATAGAAAGAAAAAACAAATCTTGAATAAATTATTTGAGAAGATAAATCTCATTAATAACTTCTGGCAACAACTGCAAGTGAAAATACAAATTACAAATGCAAGTCACAGGGCAGGAATTAGAGGTTAAAATTTCAGTGAATAGTTCTGATAAAGGGATTATATCAAATATGTACATATATTTGTACATATATGTACAAAATTTACATATATGTAAAGAAAAATCAAATATTAAAAGACAGATATTCTAATTAAAAATGGGCAACAGTTTTAAAGACACAATGCTAAGAGAGATAAAATATCTCAGTAGGTAATGATCAAATTCAAGGAGTTAAGCAGCAGTACTCATTAAAAATGCAAATTAAAGCCATCTATAGGAATGATGATACACAACCTCTAAAAGGTATTAAAAAAAGAGAAAAAGACAATACCAAGTGATGATAAGCATTTGAGACACTAAGAAGCCTTATTCGCTGCTCTTGGATTTTATATTGGTATAAACATTTGGAAAAAAAAATTGACAGTGTCTACTAAAACATGGGCATATGCTATGGACCTGAAATCCTAACCATTGCTTACTAATAAATTGAAATTTCTACACAAAAATATATGACTGCTCATAATGGTATCAATTAAAAAAGACAAAAATTGGAAATAGCCATCCCATTTCTGTCAATAATTTATTGATTAAATAGCTTTAAACAGCAGTGTGGCAAGAAACGAGAACAAAAGCCTTTTCTATTTTCTTTGGCATTAATAATAAAAATAATGATGAATGAAAAAAGCGAGACAGAAAGGAATACAAACTTTACATAGTTATTAAAACTCCAAAATATGTTAATAAAGCATAATTGATATTAATACAATTCATGTGATGATTACGGGAGGCTATAACTGAGATGGAATACAGAGGGAATTTCAGGGGTGTTAATGTTCTGTATCCCTATTTAGGCAGACGTCACTAAGGTTTTCTTTATAATTCATTGAGTTGTTCACTTATAATTTGTGTAATCCTCTGTACATATATGCTTCAAAAAATGTTTACGTGTGCGTGTAACTTTAACATTGCTACATATTTTACAAGGGTAAGAATATTTTCAAGGACATATACAAACAAGTCAGATTAGATATTAAGGTAGATGCATATAAGGGAGGAAAACAGACTGACAATTGTACACAAAGGAGAAACAAAACAAATTACAGTTGAATTATATATAACTTATAACACATGTATGGCTTTATTTTTTTCCCTAAAAACTGAGTATTTTGATGAACTTTCACTTTTCAACTGTCTACTCTGAATTCTAGTTTCGAATGCAGATTGACATTAATGTCCTGGTTTAGCCATGATCAGGCAAAAGAAAAGTGTAAAAATGCAATATATGCGCTATCTATCTATACTAATGTTGTGACATATTCAATATTTATGTACAGTATATATGTATATTGTATATTTCTATATGCATATATATGGCTATTCATGTTATTGTAGCTTGCATCAACAATTATTTGCTAAAGTGTTTACTCAGGATAGTAAACAGATAAAAAAAATCCATGCTGCTTGAAATTTATAATATTTTGTAATTTCCTATATGTAGTGGGAAGAGCTTGGATCTGACAAAATAAATATCACCAGATTTGAAGCATGGTGTACAATAAATAAATACCTGTTGGAGCGTCTCCCTTTATTATAAAGATGCAAATTATTGAGTCCTTTCACAATTGAATTTTTTAAATTATTATGATTAAAGGGAATATTGCTGGGAGGCACTGCCCAAATCCTTTAAACCATGCTTGCTTGTGACACCTCACAGGGATGTTTCAGGATCAATAACCAGAGTTCCTGATTTAGAGGCATCTTACCAGTGGGAATTGGCACTAATTTCTGTCACAGATAAGGTGTCTATAAGCAAAGATTCAGAAATTAAAAACATTTTCACTCACTCAAAAATACATTCTGAGAGAAACAGTTGATGAGAATTCTGTTCTTTCCGAGCACATCTGCACACGTCCATCTGCATGACAGCATGCGTGCTCTATGCAGTCTTTTGGCTATTTCTACATTCCAAATGGTCTTTGTGAACTTAGGAATTTTTCTTTGCCTGCACGGCCAGCAGCTTACATGTATAATGTGATTTTTTTTCTTTGTATCTGTGCATGTACCGTGAAGCACAGTTTCTCTTCTCAGGTCTCTGTAGGTTTAGCTACAATCATGCAATCTTTGTATTGTTTTTATAGCCCTTTGTGATATCATCCTGTTTGCTTCAGTTTACTTTATGCCAGGATTCATTCAGGTTTGATTCTGAAACGTTAAGGAGAAGAAAGAAAAAAAAAATCTAATCTCTATTTTTCTACATCCCTAAGCTTGGTATCAATGGCACTGACATACCATACTTGACATTTTGTAACATGTAAAACCTATTGTGCTTTTGCCTATTTCTTTTGCTTAATTTTTTGAATTTTATATGCAAAGCATCTTTTCATAAACTGTAAAATACACTGTAGATGCATATATTAAAAATCTTAAATGCCATTCTTTTAGTTACTTCATGATTCAGAACATGCCATATAGAATGGCCATATATATATGTGAGTGTGTGTGTGTTTGTGCGCGCGTGTGTGTGTGAAAAATATTTAGGATACTATCTTGTGATGATTTATCACTGAAAAATAACATAATTTTATGTGCACTAGTGAAAGCTTCCAAAAGCCTTATAATTATAATTATTTGGAGGAATGTTAGCAAGCGGACTGAAGAGTACCCCGGGACCTCCAAACTTTCATGTTCTAAAGGGATTCTGCCATCTGCTGCATAAAGACAAAGCATAATCTTAGTGTGAAATCTCTTTAAAAGAATGATTCTGCATAAAGCAGGAAGCAAAGATATAGTTTTCCAATGAAACACTGAAAGTAACCTATCTCCTCATGGGTAAATGCCCAACCAAACAGGTTTTATCTAAAGCAGGGCCGCTGAAGCCCAAAATCTTGCCACGAGTCTGTCATTTTTCTGGTGGGGCAAAAGGGGCAAAAGGAAAGGGGCAAAAGGAGCCTGGCAAGTCTGAGGTAAAAAGAACAAAATTAAAATACAAATCAAGATAAAGGTGGCATCGTCACCCTCCCCCAGGCGTCTTACCCATTTCTCTCTCCATGTCTCACCACCACACGTCCCCTCTAAGTCTCCCAAGTCCCTGGTTTTAAGCCCAAAGCCAGGAAGCAATCAAGCCCTTTGTCTTCATGACCCTCTGCTCCATGTCCTCATGCTGTGTCTCAAGTATCCCCTTCATGATCAGCTCACCCCTTTGAGGTACAGAAAGGAACATGGAAGCTCCCTTTTTTACAGAGATGCCTCTGTTACAGGAAGAGTGTGACGAGGCCACTGAGGTCAGTGGCACGTGTTTCAACAGTTTAAATACACATGTTTAAATGCAGCAGAAGAGAGGATAAATTCAGTGTTGAGAACAAGCTAGGACATGAAATTGACAAGTCACACTATTGAACGTACTGAATATTTTCATCATATTATTGATAGATATAGCTTATAGATTAGGATATTAAGGACACCATAAACAGTGAAGGCTATCTCCCTAGGAAATTATCAGTACAAACGGAATTAATCTTCAGCGTCCATACTGAAAAGACCTGCTTGAAAGAAATACTGGACTATGTTGACACTGCATATAGTTTTATTGATCTTTTCATATGAGTCGACCCATGTATCTGCTGCTGTAATGTTGGACTCCTCCTTATCTGTAGACAATTGGGCAGCAAACTAAAGTGATAGAAAAGGAGACCAAATGGACTATGACATTTACGATGCACTGCATTCTTTCTGGCTTTTTGACTTATTTCTTTCTGGCTTCTTTCTTTTTCTTTTTTTTTATTTTTAAACTGGGGGAGGGATGGGCACAAGAAATTAAGATGGTTCATGGGAGGTAAGGTGGTGGGAGAACCTCGGGGTAGACAATGATGTAGCGCATATATATGTATATATATACATATATATATATATAAAACTAAAAAAAAAGAAAAATATAGTTTTACAGATAAGGAAGCAGGCATGGGAAAGTTGGCCATCTCAAGCTCTGGACAAAAGCCAGGTCTGTGTGATACTCAATGACTGTTTATTAAATGAATAAATGAGGGTTAGGTTCTAAAAAAATAAATAAATAAAAATAAAATAAATAAATAATAAAATAAAAAACTAAAAATAAATAACATAAATAAATAAATTCACTGCAAAGTATTTGGATTCTTTTGAAGATTAAAGCTCTAAGGAATTATCTTAGGTATTAGGAAAGATCATCCTATTCTTTATCTATCTCATACATTCTAATTTCTGTAATATTTCAAATCAACCTAGTAATACCAGGACACAATATTTTTCAAAGCAGTTAACAATTTAGCAATTAGCAATCATGCCTCATTTTTCTATTTTTATAAAGAAGTGTCTTTCCTCTCTAATGTATATGTTTTCATTATTTATTCTCCTCCAGTTCAGCTGAACACATGACTCATAATTGAAAGTCTTTTTATACATGTTATATCATCCGATGACTTTGATTGAGGGTGATGATGCAGAATGTGTACAGTATCTGCATCAGTGAATAGAAATGCAGATAAAATGACTGGAAATGAGTGAATCGTCCTGTGTGACTTCTGGCTTCTATGAGTAATCTTCATTCCCATTTGCATTAATGTAGCTTCCTCTCAAAAAAATGTGAGTTTTAATAAGACAATAGAATTATGTAATTTTAGAGATACAAAAGACTTCAAATCTCCTTGTATACTTTCTTACAAATCTTGGTGGGGACACAATACTCAGTCTGTACTTGAGGTGAGAATTTTGTCAAAGGTCACAGAGCTTGGAAGTATTCATCTGTGCCACAGTGTTGTCTGCCTCCTTCCTTCTTTCCTTCTCTTTCATTTTAATGTTCATTTTTACATTCCTTTCAAAATAATTGCTGGCTCTGTATTTGATACGTTTTTACTCATGAGTATTCAAGGAAGTAGAAACAACTAAAGGTATATTGCTATGCTTAAAGCCCTACCAAATGTTGTGAAAATACAAACTACTTATTTTCATCTTTCAGGATACTTGAATCAGCTTTTGCTAGCTAATTCAGAAAATTAGACATAGTTCACAATTAATGTTTAATTTTATGAAAGGGAAAATAAAGTATTCCTATGTGATGCAAATCACATAGGAGAACCAAACCTCTACAAGATTTCCATTAAAAACTGTCTCCATTATCATCTAAAATTAAAATGCTCCTAGTTACAAGCATTCTTCTCATGGCTTCTCTGCATGCATTGATATTTATGGGATCAATATATCATTTAGTATCAGTATGTTTAATCATAATCAGTTACATTGGAGATGTTTAGCTAAACCTATAAAATACACTATAATGATTCTAACATGTTAACCTATAAAATACACTATAATGATTTAACATGATTCTAACATGCACTGCCTTTGTGCATATGAATCAGAGACCTGTGTTTAATTATTGATAACAATTAGTACACAGAAACACCATCTGGTTGTAGAAATGGTTCTATAGATGTTGTTTCACTTTTGGGTCTAAAGTAATGCATCACTGATTGGGTTACCCCACAAGGAAATAAATTGGCTTATTTCTACACTCCCAATGCTGGAATTTCTGTTCCTTTAATTCAGAGAATATTAATAATTATTGTTCTCTGTCAGAACTATGGTACAGTCAACTGGGTTTGGTCATCAGAATCAGAACTCAATGAATTTTTTTCTATAAGAACTTCTCACCCTTCTGAATGCATCTCATGAATAATAATAAAAGTGATGTTAAAGTGACTGAACCTCAAGGTCAGACATTTGGAAAAAAATGCAATGCTTAATATAACACCACAGAAAATGTGAAATATTAACTAATTAGATTATTCAAACTAGAAAGAACAGGTAAACATGCCTGCATGTGTATAAACCTACGTGTATATGTTGATGTATAGCTTTCTTCTCTCTAATGCAATTTTAGAAAGTGTCTGAAATGAAGGGAGATAAAAACTGCCATGTCTACTCTTAAAGAGATCCATCATCATTATCTCATTTCTTTAAGCTTTTGTTCTCTTAGCATGGTGAGGGTTCCTGAACCGATCTCACTTTCTCCATTGTCCTCATATTTTTAAACCAATTCTTATGCACTCTAATGCATACTGGGTTGAACTGTGCTATATGCATATGAAGATCTTAATCCCCTCATCATTGGAGATGTTTTGCTGAACCTAAAGCATCTTGGAAAGTTACCTTCAGCACATAGTAGCTTCACCCAAGAATCCCCAGATCAAGGTTTCATATTTTATCACAAAGTTTCTACTTCAACAAGCATAGTGGGTAAAATTGGGTTTGCTTTTGCATCTCACTGAGTGCAGACAATTGAGGGATCTGCAATGCCAAGAGCAACTCAACAGCCAGGAAGGAATTTGTTTACCACTATCATGGCAATTAATCCTAGGGAACTTCTGGAAGCTTTTGGGTGAGATATAAAAGTCAAAGAGCAACTGAGATGGAGAATGAAGGCTTTGGAGGAAGAGACCTAGTCTTAAGTATCTCATTGTGTTTAATTTTATTATCTCTGTCTTCACATATATTGGTTATTTCTATAGAAGTGAAGCTGATAAATCTTAGATGGCCTCTAAATTGGAGGATGGATACAATAAAAGCAAACAACAGAAGTCAACACATTCTTACAAACCAGGGAAAATTGTGAAAGTAAGTTATTTCAAGCTGAATCAAGCTATTTATTCACAATGGGACCCTAGTCTCACAGGAATAGGAGCATACAGGAGGTACAGAATTTCCACTATAGCTATAGGTTATTAGCATAGTATAAATTACTAGTTTGAAAAGAGTCTGAAACAACAAGAGAAGTGCCTGAGAATTTCCGGAAAGGAGCTAAGATCAAGACCCAAGTTCAGATCTCTGACTTGGTTCTGTGGATTTAAAACATATACTACAAACCCATCATCTTATGGTGATATTTCAGGGATAAGTATAATATTGAAGCAAAGGAAATCTGGGCACCTAGATTTCTATTTTATCAACTTTTGTCTACTTTATCTAGTAATTACCTTTGTTCTATTTTGTATGGCAGACTTTCATTAAAGAGTTGATCTGAAGAGTTTGATCATTTTAAAAGCAATTAAGCATTACTTGATTAGTACATAAGATGATGAGAATACAGCACACCAGAAACCAGATCCAGGTTCTGTTCAAGTAAGCAAAGATGGATGATGGACTTCTGCTGCTCTTTGCAATAATGCAAAGAGCACTGACGCAGCCTTTGCAATGATGGCTGTGTGTCAGAAAAAGTAAAACAAGGGCACAGGCAGAAGCTACTGAGATATTCAGAACACTCCTAGAGGCAGTAAAGAATAATGAGTGAGTTGGGTACAGAATTAGGTATCTGCCATATTCTCAGGGACTAAGGTTGGAGAGCACTGCTGTATGTGATCTTCATCAGCTGCAGGGGATTTTTTCAGACTCTGGTTAAGGAGCAAAGATACCTGGGCTCCTCATTCTAGCCACTGACTTAATAGGGTTTCTGTGAAGAAGTTAAAACCATCACAGATCGCTGTACATTTCTTTATACATCATGCTTAAACTATAAATAATTGTAGCTGTACCTGTTCATGAAATATTCATGTATTCAAAAAGATTTTAAGAAAAGTCAAGACCAATGACATAGTGGCAGAGGGGCAAATTATTCAAAAAGGTCACCTGCACATTTGTTTCCAAAAATTATTCTGAAAAAAAAAATCTGAGAAGATGGTAATTTATTATCATATGAAAATAGCTAATTGAACCCAATCCATGCTGTTGGGAAGAAATTATAATTATATTGTTCTAAAAAGATGCCAAATAAGATGCATTCTCATGTAACACAGAATTAAGATTATCTTGGTGACCTCTGTGTTTGTGGCAGAATCACCTTTGCTAAAATAATTTGGCAAAAATTTCTATTTTAAAAACATGTAGGAATGGAGTCTGGAGATTTTGTCTTTTAATGCTCAGGAAAAACATTTTTGAGGTTGTATCTAGTTTCCCAATCTGATTTCTTCTTCTTTTCTCCCTGACCCAAGAAAGTCCCTTTGAAGCTCTGATTACTTCAATAGGTAGTTCATAGACATATTTATGGGAAATAAGAGGTGATTTATCTACTTTGGATTATAATAATGCATGTTGCAATTAAAAATAGAAATTATGATTTACGGTATGGTATCTAGTGAAGAATTTCAGAACTTACATTTAAGGGTTGAGGTCAAATTGAGTTCCTGAAAAACATCAACTGAGTACTTGTAATTTCCAACTATGTTATTGTGCATAGCTCAGAGGGTAACCAGAAGTATGTGATATGAATAAAAAACAAACTATAGTCTGTACCAAATTACATGTGTGCCTTTCACTGAATGATATGAGAAAAATCCGGAGATATTCTAAGTATGGATATTTAGTAGAGACTTAGTAAGTTTACATTTAGTGTTTTTACTTTATAGTGAAAGGTAAAGAAAAATGACAAATGAGGTATAATGAAACCTAGTTGAATGTACTTTTAGATTATAGAAAATTTTGCTGGTCTAATAGATAAACTGTTATAAATACAGGCCTATAAAACATTAGAGTCGAACAAATAAGATTCTGCAGATTTCACACATACATGAAATACATTAAATAAAATAAAGGAAAAGACATGATAAAACTAAATAAAGTTTAGAAAGCTGACTAAAATTGATGCTAACAGAGTTGGGTGTGAGGACTATGGAGGGAGGAGGCACAATGGACTATAGTATGGGGATTATGGCTGTTTTAGTGATAGGTGTAAAGCAGTAACATACACGAAGAGGTGTGAATCTATACCTATAATAATACAGATTGTAAACTGTTAACTTAGTAATAAAAATACAATATTAAATTATAATTGTATTTCAAGATATTAAGATATTCTAAAAATCATTTAGACTAATGGCTTGAGTGTCTAAACAATCACAATCAGATCCCTTATAGGGGGTAAATACTTCCTGAACATATACAGAGGTCATGAGGTAAATATCATCATGACAAAAAACTTGGCCCCAGAAGCCAAACAGACCTTAGGCCTGCCATTTATATAGGTAGTTTGACTCCTATAACCTCAATTTCTGCATTTGTAAAATGGGCAGAAGAGTACAATTAATCCTTATTATTCCAGATTCGGTTTTTGTGAATTTGTCTACCACCTAGTATCTATTAGCAATTAGCAATCATCAATCAATACTCAGGGATGCTTGCATGGTCATTTATGGGCATGCACAAGGCAGTGAAAATTTTGAACTACCCAGTGTTTATACTCACATCTGAATACAAACAATGTGATGCTCTGCTTGCAGTTTCAATTTTTTACTATAAAAGGTGTTTATTTGCATTAAGAATTTAGTGTCATCATGTGTTACATGTTTTTTATTTTTGATGATTTTGCTTCTTAAAATGGCCCAAGTCACAGCACTGAAATGCTAACTGGTGTTTGAATGCTGTGTAGGATCAGTCTTGCCAAATGAAACCAGATAGATTTTTTTCCAAGATAGAGAGAGTAGATCATTTGCTAATATGCATCACCTTGGTATAAGTATTGTAAGTATCGTAAGATCAATCAAGGTGTCCTGAACATTGCTTTTTTCTTTCTGATAATCCTTTTCTCTTTATCAAAGAAATGTTACTGCTCTCTCTAACCTTGAAGAAAATAGTTAGAAGGGGGATCATCTAGGTGTATGCTTATCACTGAACATGTTCACTCACTCTAAGCAGCTTACCTTTTTATCTTCAAGATGAAGTCATTCTTTCCTCAGTGTGTGTAACCCCATCTTCTTCTCTTGTTGCCCCAGGTCCCCTAGGGGATATAGGTTTATTATTTTACTTCCTAGTTTATAGCCATGTAAACCTACCAAAAAAGTGTTATTAAATTTGATCCTTTTTCCTACAAATCAGTCTTATGTTAATTTATTTGTTTATCCAGCCTCATAAGAACCCAGAGATATGTTCCCCTTTACTCTGACAGTTGTGATGAAACTTAAAGAGAAAATAAGAATGCTAGGTAATTTTCATTCAAACAAAGGTGAGAGTGCTCATGGTCATGAGTTCAGTGTTAACGAATAAGCTTTATATATTAAATAAAAGATCCTTAAACAAAAACACACATAAAGCAGGGTTGTGTATTGATTAATTTGTGATTTGTGAAACTTTTAGGAAGGTAGGCCATATTTTCCCTGGGAACACTGGCTCAGTGTGTGCTAATTCAGTGCTTTCAGTAATTTTACAGAACAGAACTACCACATGTAAAAATAATTAACAGCTACTATCTTACCTAAGAGATAATGCATTTCAAGCTGCTCAGGACTGGAAGTCGGTATTTGGCATATAAAGAATGTGTTTAATAAAAATGAACATTATTAAACAGTATACTAAAGAAGCTTACTATAATAGCTCATCTTTGTCTCTGGTTCTTGACATGAATTTCCTAAAACCTTGGATGATCAAGTGATAAGAGTGACTTCGGTAAACTAATCAGACAACTCTTGCATTAAGGGGCTTCTAGACAACTTCAGCATCAGGGCTGATCTACAGAAAAATCAACCAGGTAATTACAGAGTTAGCATTTTCACTTTAATCCTGACCTGAGGGAAGGCAAAAGGGATGAAAAGTTGGTTCTACCATCAATGATTTTAAAAAGTGTGCCTATTTAAGTGAACCTCTGCAAAAAACTCAAAACGGGGTTTGGAGATTGAACACATCTAGCTATCAAAGTGGGTACCTCAACAAACGAACACACGGGAAGTCCACGTACTTTTCTCATACGTTTCGCTATGCATCTCTTCCATTTGGTTGTTCCTGAATTGTACCATTTATTAGTCAATAGTGGTAATAAAATATCCTTCCAAGTTCTGGGAGCTTCTCTAGTAAATTGTGTGCCTGAGGAGGGAATCAGGGGAACACCTGACTGACAATCAGTCAATCAAAAGTACAGGAGACCCTGCTCTGTAAGATACGCATGGGAGGCAATCTTATGAGAACGAGACTGTAACCCGTGAAGTGCTTGAACGCTCAGTAGTTAAAGTCAGAATTGAATGAAATTGTAGTTCACCCAGTTTGGGGCCAGCAAATTTAAAAACGTTGATGTGGGAATAAAGCCCACACTTATTTGGTGTCAGAAATGTTGTAAGTAGAAAGAGATCAGTATGGCATTTTATCTTCTTTCAGGTAACCACTGTGATATTAACCATGGTGAGGTAGCCAGGAAAGCTCTGTCTTCTTACTGGAGAATCTCTTTTAGATCTCTTGACAGACATATTTATACCATTCACTGAATTGGTCATTTGATCTATTCCAGGTTTTACCATGGAATAAACATCTCAATCTCTAGTGTCAGGTGAATTTTGTGGGGGAACTATACAAACTATATGGTAACTTAGTATAGTGAAAAGATTGCTTGGTAGTGACCAAAATTAATAAGTTCTTCTTTTTGAGAACACAACTAGATCACAGTCCTCATTGTTTCTTTTTGACATTAAACTGAGTTTATACCACCAATGAAATTTTCTTTTTCTAACTGATTGGGTTTAGTATGTTATCTCATTGTAATCTT
Organism: Uropsilus gracilis; assembly: GCA_004024945.1. NCBI lineage: Eukaryota > Metazoa > Chordata > Mammalia > Eulipotyphla > Talpidae > Uropsilus > Uropsilus gracilis. The sequence goes on from PVHY01017996.1 coordinate 14,086, forward strand.
GATTTACAATTCCCTAACAGGAGTGGTGTCGATCTTGTTTAGATTTTTTTTTTTTTTTTTTTGAGACTAAGTCTCGCTATTTTTGCCTGTGGAACCGCAGGCTCTCATTGCCCAGGGTATCACGGACTCAAGCAATCCCCAGCCTCAGCTTCTCAGGTAGCTGGGATTACAGGTGCGCGCCACCACGCCCAGATATTTTTTTTGGAACTAGGTCTTGCTATAGGCCCCAGGCGGGACTTGAACTGCGATCCCTAGGCCCGGCCGCTTATTAGGCTGAAGCTTACAGGCACGAGCCATCGTGCCCGGCCCTCATGTTTAGACTGTTTATTTGTCATATGTATTCAGTTTATCGATTTTAAAGTTAAATTATTTTTGTTTCTAATTTTATTTTCACAAAACACAATTTTATTGTTAGTTTTTTACCAATCCTTTGTCCTTTGATGTGGACTAAATCACTTGATGTAGATTAAAAATTCTAAGTATTTATATGACTGGGACTATTTAAGTAGACAATATTGTTGCATCAAAATTCTAGGTTCTAAAATCTTTTCCTTTAATATCTCAAAACACTATATTCCAAGTTGTTTCAAGTGCAATCATAAAAATGACTTTTCCTTTAATTATGATGTTATTTCTTAAGGTTTTAGAATTTTTTTGCCTCTACAAAATTCTTATATCTCATGATTGTTATTAAGACTAAGAGTTACACTTCAATGACACTTTACAGATCTTTTCAATTTTAAGTGTCTTTTTTTTTTTTTTTAGAAGTTTATCTCCATTATTTACACAATACTTTCTTCTTTTTAATTTTTTTATTTTTCTCTTTCTGGGGCTAAATTTTTATTATCACAAAAATACTTCTATTTACTCTATATCTTAGCTATATCCTTCTACTTGTTTCTTTATGCTGTTTTCAGGGGGAAGAGGAGATGTGTATGGGAGAAATTTTCTCAATCTGATTTTCCAGATTGTTAATTTACTCCTGAGATATATCTCACCTTTTCTTTTTTTTAATAAATTTATTTTAGTGATCACATTTTCATATATCTCTGTTTGGCTCTTATATGCTTTCTTGAGTTAAAATTACATTGCTAAGCTTTGCACTGGCAAATTTCCCTGGTTACTAGCTGACATATAATTGTCTGGTTGAATAATAATAAAAAAGAACTTTAGGCTGTGATTCAATTTTAGTCTTAACTCTTTAAAGGCATATTTTCAATTTAATATAGGAAGATTATTTTTTAACATGTAGAAAAGGTGGGTGTGTAGATTTTATCAAAGGGAACTTTCTATTTTCTTGACTAATTCTTCAGCCCTCAAACTATTCCTAACAGACACAGCATAGCATGAAATATTTGGTACTAATTTCTTAAAGCTTGCAAATAAAGGACCTGATTCGCTGGGCTGGAAAAATAACTTGACACACACAGCAAGTACTAATAAATATTTGCTTATTAAATCAATTAATAGGCACAATTTGAGAATAAGATGATTTAGCTCTCTCTATCCCTTTAATTAACTAGAATAGAAAACTTTGCATGCGGAATATAGAAACGCAAGTGTTTGATTTGCCTACTATTTCTAAAATTGTGTGGGTAGGTCCCAGAGAATCATACCTCACTCCACAATTCAACAGACTGTGATGTTTTAAAGGAGGTAATGAGGTGCAGAATGTCCCTCTTATATTATTTCACTGAAAATACTCCACTAGGAACATTTAACCACCCTACCAAAAAAGAAAAACAGGTTGATTTTCTTTTCTGAAATAGCAGGGAGAAGCATAAAAGGAGGAGGGAAGTTAAAATAAATACAGGATTCACTTGTAGAAAAGGGGAGAGTCTGGGTCCCTTGAATAGCCAATACCAAGACTGAAATAAGAATTTAATAGTGTAATACTTGTGAATAAAATATGGGGAGGGAGGTCAGGATGGAAGGAAAGAAGGCTGGTTGGAAATATTCCAGACTATTTTTTTTTTTTATTCCAGACTATTTTGAAATCTAAATCTAAACAAGAAAGGCATTCTCCGCCCAAAGCCAGTTTTACAGGAGCACCTATTGGTTAGAAAGTTTGACTTTAGAGTCCATGGTCAACTCTGTCCTCCATAGGAACAGCCAGGGGAGGCAAGACCTCAGTATATTTGTCATCAGCTCCCCAGAGCTCAGCCCTGCAGGCTCTCTGTCACCTGTGTGCCTGGGATGGGAGCTCTGTGAAGTCCTCCCTCACCATTACCTCAAGTATAGAAGTGTTTGAGTATAATGTTTCTGGATTATGAATAATGGGAATTTTGTATGTGGAGAACAATGTAGTCATAATGGAATATTGGAAAATGGCATAAACAGTTCAGTATTTATGAATAGAGAGAACATAATAGAGATAAGTTTTGCCTGTAATAAGAACGGAAAGATTTTTTAAATAAAACTTAGAGAATTATAAAGTTTATAATGAGAAAGATCATGTTCTATGAAAATATTACTGACTTTTGAAATCTTATTATGAATCAAGTTTGCATAAGGTTTATAACATCAATTTAGATCCAAGTTAGAGAAATTTATCTATAGAGTCAAAAAATAATTATCACAGGCTTAGAGGGACAGATAGTTGCAAATATTACTGCAAATATTCAGCTCTGCCTTAGACTGTGAAAGCATTCATAGATAGTATGCAAATGAAGAGAGTGGCTATATATCAAAAACTTTATATTTTAAAAAGCAGGAGTCATCATGAAGAGAGTAGAGGTCTTCTGGGGTCCTATCATTTTCCCTCTTTTTAGTCACTTTATATGGTTTTCTGTCATGATTTTGTTTATGATATCTTTGGCTCCAAGTTGAAATTCCCATCCACTTTCTTTTCAGAAATTCTGACTTGTATTTTCAATTCACAATAAATAAGAACTAGTTCTAACTGATTGTCTGATTATCTTACCCAACCACCAGACACCTTCAGCTTCTCAAGGAAACTATACTTTGTTAATATCTACCCTGTGTACTTCTCTAGTTTCTTATATACTGTCAGCAAACCTAGCATGATGCTTCTCAGATATATCTCACTCTCTACCCACAAATGATAATTTGCTGACAGCGTATTTAGACTTTTCAAGTAATTAAATATATAACAAGGTCAATTAGAACAGATTATTCTGAAATTCAGGCAGTGTGGTATATTTGGGGTTTAATATGTAGGATAGTAGGTAGTCACAGCCCACATCCCAGGAATTTGAATTTTATTCATGGGAAGTCAGAATTTGAATTTTATTCATGGGAAGTCAGTATTATGCTCAAGGAAGGGAACTCACAGTGTCACAAGGACAGCACAGAACTAGCTGAGGGTGGGGAATAGGCAATTAACAAGTTTGGAACAACCAATTTAACAATATATTAAGTATCTCAAAAGGGGATGGCTTTAATCAACTAAAAGAAAGAGATTAGAAAGCTCTAAATTGTGCAAAATTCCCAGAATGTAATGTGCTTACATGTAGAATACAGAGAGGGGAAAATATCCTACAATGATCAAGAGCTTTACTTAAATTTGAACTGCTGTGAATGAGGGTGCTCTTCACTTAAAGATGGGAAATAACAGGACTACATGATTCAACAGAGTATAATAAGGGGTCATTTTATTTTGTTTGAATTACCGGTGGAAAGTTAAAATGGAAATGTCTAGTAGGCAGTTTAACTACGTGACTTTTGGGCTGTACAGATAATGTTGGTTTTTAAGGATGGGATTGAGCAAAGGAAACTGTTGATGCAATAAAATGAGACAATGATAAAGGAAGAAGCTTTCCATAAGTGTTCTTTCTCACCCTCTTTTCCATCTTCCTTTTGAATGTGGCGGTCTTCTGGTGTCCTGTAATTTTCCCCCTTTTTAGTCTCTTTATATGGTTTTCTCTCATGATTTTATTTATTGATATCTTTGACTCTAAGTTGAAATTTCCATCCACTTTCTTTTCTGAAATTCTGAATTGTATTTACAATTCACAATAAATAAGAACTAGTTCTAACTGACTGTCTGATTATCTTACCCAACCAACACCCTATGGCTTCTCAAGGAAAATGTACATTGTCAATATCTACCATGTGTCCATCTCTGATTTTTCATATACTGTCAAAATGTAACATATTGATTCTCCACAGATATGTCACACTCTCTACTGATATAACCCACAGCACATCATTTCTTATCTTGTATTATTGGGCATGTCTGGACTATTTAATCTAAATTTCTCTCAATTCTAGTCCATGTTTTATATTTCTCCACAGTTTTCTTAATTAAAAAGTATTTAGATATTGCGAACATTTAGAAGTACAGTCAGCCCTTGAAAAACATGGGGTAAAGGACACTGATGTGGGCTCAGTTAAAAATCTATGTATAACGTGACTCCCCCAAAACTAACTATTAATATCCTATTGTTGACTGAAGCCTAATTGATAACAGAAGCAACCAACTGACACCTATTTTGTATGTTACACATATTATATACTATATTCTTACAACAGAGTGTGCTGAAGAGTGAAAATATTATGAAAATCTTAAGGAAAAGATGCATTTATAATACATTACAGTATATATCTGTAAGTGTGCATCTGTAAACAAGAAAACAAGAAATGTGTAAACATTTCAAATCTAAAGTGTGTGAAGGTCTCTTTAACCACTCCCCAACCCCTCATCTATTACAATCACATTTACGGTAAGAGAAGCAACTGTTTGGAGCCTACTCAAAGAACTGTATTGCCTGCAATTCTAAGGGAATTGAACAATAATTATGACCAAAGTTGACAGAGGAGGCTTTTACAAGTATTTCATCATGTTAATTTCCCAAATTTTCCTTAGCAAACACTTAATTCCTATATTGAATTGATAGGAAGAAGTAAAAATTTCCTCTCAGGAGCAGTTGCTACTCTTGGGTCAAACTTTCTTCTCTATTCCAAGTTTTACTTATTTGATTCCAGATTTTTTATTTCAGTCATATTTCTTTGCAACATCTTTCTCTAACAATCATCATGGTTGATCTCAAATTGAACCAACAAGAAGATACAGGAGTAAATAAAATGAACAAATTTGATCATTATTCAAATTCATTTTCTTTAAGGTGAAATTCTGCTTCACTGAAAACTTCCTTGCCTCCAACAAAAGAGCTTATAGTCAATTCTTTTTTAACTTTACACCACAATCATTGTTGTCATTATATCATCATATCTTCATCATCATTCTAACAAATATATTGTTTCAATATAACTTGCAGTGTCATAACTGCTTTATATTTATTAATTTACCAAATCCCCAAATCACTAAAAAGATAGTTATTACTCTTACCCTTGTTTAGAAATGAGAAAACTAAAAAATGCTAAAAATCATGGGGTTTATCTGTAGTACAACTGAATATGTACCAACAATCTGATTTCAGAATTCACATTCTTATTCATTACCCAACATTACATCTCAAACTACATTGGAACTGAAAACTATAAAATTAGCAACTTATCAATTCACAAATAAAACTCAAACTCATCAGCTTAGAATATAAATGAGACCCAAATACTTCTACATATTTTCTTCCAATATTCTAAGACTTCACGTAGGTAGTCTACTAGGTGAATTTTGACCCAAGAGAATTTCTATAGATTTGGTTTATAACTTGGTTATAACTAATATTACAACCAAGTACATGATTATTTTTTGGCAAATCTGTATCTTCCATAAATTATGAATGATTCAAATTTAGGGTAGTATCTCAATTACATTTGCATTTTCACTAACAAGTAGGTGCTGTGGAAATGCACAGATAAATTAGAAAAAGCAAATTATCATCTCCAATCATTTAAATCTTTGACTTTTAAATAGAGCATGTTTTTGTTGTTAATGCATGGATGTCTAATCAAAGAAAATATCATAATTTTGGTTTTTCTGCATATGTCCTGGCCCTGTGGAGATCATGTGTCACTTTTGATTGTATTTTATAAATATTTTTATATTCTTCTTGTTCCATACATAGTTTCTCTATCTCACTCTCCCTCGTGGTCTCTCTCTCTCTCTAATATCACAAACACACACACAGGGAGAGAGAGAGAAACATCACAAGCCTTTTACTTACATGAAAAGGACATAGATACCAAGTCATTCTTCATTTTCCTGTAAGCCTTTAGCATAACAACACATGAGGCAATCTTTCAAAACATAGTTTTTAGAGAAAATAACCTTAAGAGAACCCTGTTAACTCCTGTAAAATCAATTCCATTCCCCCAAAAAACAAGCATTGAGAGGTAATTTAAATATAGATTCTTTGCCAATGTATGCCCTTCACCTACACGTTAGCAAAACAGAGTGAAAAATCACTTGGTTGATTCCAGTACTGATCAATTCAATGAATATTGTCTTCAGGAAGTTTATGATCTAATGGAAGTCATTGAAATGCTCCTTGATTTTACAGCATATCCACTCCACAAATATCTACTGCATGTCTACAATATGCTTGGTATTTTTTACACATATAAACAATGAGCTAAAATAAATACTATACATACAGAGTGAGTTGTATATTATGAGAAATGGTAAGTATGGCATAAATACCCACTGGTAAGGTATTTCCCCTCTTATAGTAGAATAGATGTAAAAGAAAGACCCTCATAACAACTGAAAGACTGGATTCTTATTCATATAATCTTAGAGAACTTAGAGAAGATTACTAGCTTCTTGAGCACACAGAAATTCATATGAAAAAGGATAAGATTTTACCAGAAAGCATACAAATTCTGTTATGTATTTAAAATACCAATTTTACTATAGATGATGGAAATCAAGAATAATATGTTTCCCATAGGCTTAATATATGCAATAAGATCTTGCAGTTAAAACGTAAGGAATTCCAAATGTCAAAGTAGGAAATTTTTATCTTTTATATGCACCACAATTCATCAAACAGTTTCAACTTTTCTGCATCACTAAAAAGTTTAGAACAGTCTCTACTGTACAAAAATTTATTAATTTATGAATTATATATACATGAAACAAATACATTGAATTTTTCATGTATTTGTCCAGAGTCTACATAAAAATGGTATACATTTCAAATCATTTTGTAATCTTGATACCTAATTCTCATAGAAAATATAAAAAAGGAAATTCTAGACCAATGTTGATCAAGAATATAAATGACAAAGTTTTAAGCAAATGTTAATGAACTGAATCTAGTAACACATTTTGAAAGTTAATACATTTGAATTAAGCCCAGAAATGTAAATTTGGTTTACATTATGAAAATCAAGTAATATAATTCACCACATTAAGGATTAAAAATTATAACTGCACATCTTTAGATGTAGAAAAAATATTTCATAAAATTTCAATAATCCACTGATGATTAAAAAAAATTAACTAAACTAGAAATAAAAGAGAAAAAATTTTCAATATTATAAAAGAAATCTACAAAAATTCCTGAGAATCCTTAAGCTAAATGATAAACATCTCTTTATAATTAAGAATAAGACAAGCGTATCAAATCTTATTTATTTGTAAATTAAAGGTCTATGCCAAGTAAAACCTGTACAAATATGATTATTGAAAAGGAAGACATTGAATTGTGATTCTTGTGAGACAAATTATGTATGTAAACCTTAGTAGAATCATCTCCATTTAAATGAGTTAGGTTATTCTGTAGTAACAAAAAACTACAAAATTTCACAAGTTTAAAAAAATGAAAACTTGTGCTAAGGAGGGTGAGCTCATTGCATCCTCTCAAGGGTCACAGTGATGATGAGCAATCTTGAGACAGGTGAAATGTGGTCAACAAAAGTGCATTCTAAATAGATAGGTAGATAGTAACTGTACATTCATTAGCAAAAATTAGTTTTAAGCGTACTATTGAAACTCTCATGTAGCTATACCTACACATATGTAAGAAGGATTTAAATAAATAGCTACAATATACCACCAAATATTACAGGTCTGCAGATTTAATGATATACCAATTAATCTAAATTAGTCCAACCTTTTGTTTGTTGCCATAAAATCTGACAAGCTAATTCTAAAACTTTCAAGAAAGAATCACTGAGAAATTCAACTAAGTAGGATAAATTCTTATGAAATAAGATTAAGCATTAGTAGAGCATGAGTTTAACACTTAATCCAGAGTTACAAAATAAGAGACCCCAGAGGATATATGGAAAGTTTATTTTCAAAGTTGCTGAATTGATATCAGTCATGATTAGGAAAAGTGTGCATCATATAATAAAATGACTCTTCAATAGTAACTTACCCATCTAATAAATTAATTAGAAACATCTCTACATTATACCATATATCTGTGTCCATGTCTGACCTTTTTGCTATAAACCCGTCAATCTTAGTCATTTATTTTCTCTTCTTTCTCTTACCCATGTCATAGAATTGCAATTGTATTGTGGGGCAAGGGACATTTTCTCCTGGAATTAGTAACACAAAAAATTTTAAGATTATAGTCCCTCTGCCATTCATTTAAAAGTCTATTTTAAAAGATAAGAACACAGTCTTTATTCTTCTATATTCTTATATTTCTTCTCTATTCTTTATTCTTATTTTTGCTAGGATATCCATTCCCAGAGGCAGGAGAAGGTAAACGATTGTGTCTACACCAATGGTAAGAAGTAGGTCATAATAAAACAAAAACAAAAACAAAATAAAACAAACAAACAAAAACCAGAGGAATGAAAATACATTGGTTACTACACAGCTGCAAGAAATTGGAGACAGAAATACACTTTGGAAAACAAATCTATTTTCTTTTTGTGAGGCATAAAATTCTTGCTTTGGGGTGGGACAGTGAAAACAAGCAAGAGCAAGCAGGAATATACAAATTCAAGCAATGTTATAAAACTAGGACTGCAGTAATGTAATGTAGGTGGCAGTGGGGAATGGAAAAATCATCAAGACATTGAACAGTAGTTGCTGGTAGACTAATCGCACTAGTGATGGAAATGAGATCAAGGGTAATCATAAAGAGACACAGGTTTGGTTTTAAATGTGATGCCAATGTTAAAGAGCATAAATGCAAACAGAAATATTTAGCATAGCTTTAGAAAGGTAGGGTTGAAAGCTGGTGCTGAAGTTGGGATTCAAAACGAAAATCAATGAAGTCATTTTCCTGATTCAGAGTGAACAGTAAATACTGTTCAATTCTAGGCCAACACTGTGGCTCAAAATTGTTGTTGGAATAAAAAATTCTATCATTATATGGAATATTTTCACTTCAGTAGTGAGAATTATTTATACAGTCTAGATCAGACAACAATTTAATTTAAATTTTAAAGTGTCAAAAAGTAAATACAATTTAGCTGTCTCTGAGGTGATACCACACTAGCCATGAGTTATTTGAGTTTACTCATGGTGGAGGGCTGAAAATTAATGGTTGTTGAGATAAATCACACTTTTTCTACTTAAACATTACTGTTATCAAAGAGTCAAGAAATATGACTATTTATTGGAATTCTATTAAAACTACTGAGTAACCTATGTTACTGATTAAAAAGAATTAAAAAATAGACTTTTCATCTATAAGATTTTTCTAAAATCAAAGATGAGTACAATGGGTGAGAGCAGTGGAGAAAGGGTAGAAAAGAATATTCTGAAGGAGTACTAGAGGGCAGCGAACTGGCAAATGTGGAAAGAAAGGCAATTTTGAAAACCCTTCTAAGGTACTTAGATATGGATGTGGGCTTGAATTACTCCATCATACACACTAATTTGTACTTAGGTGAGTTTAAATCATAAGTGGAGAAAATTATTTTAATTGAGCTATTTAGAAAACACCTACAGCAAAATCAGAAGCATAATGTGAGGTACATTACATTTTCTAGGGCACCATATTTTAGCAAATGTGTTTTACCCTTATGATAATAATCAAGCACTTAGGTTTTAGGGATAGAATTTTCATTCATGATTCTCAGTACAGTATGTATGACTGAAGATTTGGTTCTCTTCTTATTAGAGCACAGATGTTGTTCCCCTTATACTTTCCATCTTGTTACCTGATAGTTGGTTCAAAAGATTAGTCCTGCATCCATTGTTATTGTGAATGAGTCTCTGATAATAATAATAACAGATAAGGAGTTTTTTTTTTTTTAATTTTCCTTGCTTTTGTTTCTCTGTCTTCTAGCTTCAGTTCTGAACATTCCTTTAGCTAGCTTTCAGTTTATTAAAAAGCTTGCTGAATGTGCTCACAAGAGAACCTCAAGCAGTGCAGATGGCCCCACCTCTGCACTCAGAAGCAGGAAAGTAGCTCTCTGAAACAGCTGTGGGCTGAAAGGCTCTGGGTGGCCTCTGCATTCTGGCATGCAAATAAAACGAGTGAATTTGATTTAAGTCTCCAGAGCTCAAATCAATGAATGCTATTGCTTTTCAGCTGTAGGAGTTTTCAAAATTTACTTTCTACCATCATAGTTTTTTGCTGAAGTTGTATGCTACCTGGAATGATGTATTTGCTACATATTGCCTAGAAAGCTGTGACGTAAGTATATGTAGGTATAGAGAATACAGAAATGGGAGAAAGAAGAGGCAATGGTACCTCAGATGTTCTCTAAAGGTTCCCGTTTGATCTATATACAGAAGTGTAAGATGTGCAGTTATACTTTTACTCATGTTGTCTCCAGTTGCTCATATACCAGAAGAGAAGAGCCTAACACCCTGAAATTTAATTGCAAACACCTTTTGTATTATCACCTTGTATAAGCTATACATGTTGGCTGGCTGTCAGTGCATTCCACTGTATTTCCCTGATCTCAATCCAAAACAACTAAAACCACAATTCCAAGTGGCACAGTGTTCAGATATATTTTTTGTGAGCATGAGGAATCTTGCTGTAAAAGCAAACTGGAAGTCAGTGAAACCATGATATTCCCAAGGTCATATTAGAAGAAAAGGTGTCTCAACTCATAGTCAAGGGAGACATAACAATATGAGGTCAAGTCTGCTCATAATTGTAATTCAATTACCTGTTGACCTTTTAAATTAACAACAAATTAGACAATAACCAGAGATAATTCTTATTCTTTTTCATTTCTGTATAGGAAAACAGCCACTCCACCCTACCAATCAGGCAATGAACAATCAGCACATTAACAAAGAATAAGATGAGATGGCACTCATCACATAACAGAGGACCATTTCTAATCAATTACCATCTAGACTTGTCTTTGACATTCTAATCAAGTAGAGTTCTGCTATCTGAATTATTATGCTTTGGTGGAAACAGTTATTTGGAACCAAAGTGTGCAGGACAATGTGAAGCTCTTACAAAGCATGGATTAAACATAGTCTTCATAATGAATAATCAAAAAATTAATAGTAGCAAAATGAAATTTTGGTGTATAGGGCAAACTGCATGCATATGAAAAGGGAAAATAGACAATCTTTTGCTGACAGAGCTTATTATACTTCATTTCAGAGTCAACAATGCAGTCACAGTACTTATTTGTCACTCTAATAAGAAAACCACAGCAGCTTTTGTCTCTAATTAAAATTATGGTGCCTTTTATTCAAGAACCAAAAATTGATTTTTGTTTTCAAAATGCCTTTATTTCAATGCTTAAATTAGGAATGCACTGAGATACAAGTTATGTATCAAGATTCAGGGTGAAAATACAATCCAGATTTAGATAACAAATAAGCAAAATGCATTATTATTATAGCTGTTAGTAGAAAACACTTTGTTAAAGAACTTATTCTCATCTCATTTGTGCTATATTACAATTTTGAATTAAAAGAATTTTAAATAAGAGGTGAAAACTCCATGAGTCATTTCAGATATAAGCAAATTAAGTTACCATTGTCCAGGAAATGGCCTTTACATGTGAATATACTGAAACTACCCAGGAAATGCCACTGTCATAGTAATCATATCTTGAATCAATAATTAGCCATACAAGATATGATTCCATGTTTTAATGAGTAACTATGTTTAAATGATGCTGTATAACCTTCGAGTGGGTTATTAGGTCAAATTTTCTTAGTAATGACCTTTGCCATGCAGAGCACATTTTCTTAATGGTACCTATGAGGTAGTATAGAAATATCCTTATTTTCCTTACAGATCAAAAGTATTCTAATTTCTTAACTAGATGTACCCTTGATCAATCATTAGAACAATAAGTCAGATCAGATCCAAAGTCAGCTCAAAATGTTTCTGATTTGTAATAGTTGATTACAATATGATTTGCGATTCTTAGGAGTAAAAATAGAGTATTCAATCGTAAGAGATAATGCACTCATGAACAGGTCTTATTTTCCAATTCTAAAAATTTACACTGCAATTTAAAGCTGAATTTATATATTAAAACTAGAGGAATGCCCTCCACTTTATGATTAATAAATTATCTTGTGTTATCTGTGTTGTCAAAATGCTGACATGGTTAGTTTGTCCGTCAAAGTAAATGATTCCTAAAATCTAGCAATGTTCTGATGAAAAGAATTTGTCCATGTTGAGTATTTTCAGTGTGGGTTTTATATAAAACCGTGTGTGTCTGTCTGTCTAGAAGTGAAACAGGGCAACCACGAAGACTTTTTGACTTTGACTTAAACAAGTTGAGGCCTGCCTTCCCTCTACCAAGCAGGCTACAAGCCATTCACACTAGCAATTACCTTCACCTTTAACTGGACACACCTAGGTCTGCTCTCTTAGGAAGCAGGCTGAAAACTGTTCATTAGCATTTTCACTGATCACCTTTACCATTGATATGCAAAAGCCAGCCAGCTGCTCTCAATTTTCAGCTCCAAAAACTGCAGGAAAAAAAACAAACAAACTTAAAAGCACAGTTTAAGCTCTTGTGGGTTCTTTCCACCATCCCCAGCCTTCTCAACCAAAATACCAAACCAATGCAAGACTATCAGTGCAGACTAATTTATTTCTAATAAAGTGATTTTCTAGCAGACTAATTTATTTCTAACAAAGTGATTTTCTAATTACTGCAGAAGAAACATAAATAAAACTCCGATTACTTTAACATTGTCCAAAACCTTTCTCAGCATTGTCCAAAGTCCTTTCCCAGATTGCCCAAAACTCCTCAGTTTCTCAGTTCTGATCATCTCACCAGTGTCAGCCAATCAGAGTTCCTCTCTACGTGTTTGAAGGCATCTTTCTTTGTCCTTTGGCGTGCTCCTCCTTGTCTTCCACACTGCCTTCTCCTTGTCGTCTTTGGGTAGCAGGAACTTCATGGTACTGGACCCAGACAAGTTCATTTTCTTTTCAGGCCTAAGTTTTGCACGGCCTCTTCCATACACCAGTCAAACTCAGCAAAACAAACTCCAACACGGAGTTCAAATATGCAAACTTCTTAACTGCCTTTAGCACACATGCAGCTAGCCTGAGCAAGTCAGAGGCAGACCCAGGCGTTGGCCACACATGGCCAAGCTGACATGGTTCACATATTTACTCTACAAAGTGGCCAGTTCCAATCTCTCCTCCATTGAATCTCTATGGGATCTCCATATTGGAATCCGAATCTTTGTTTGCACACTCTTTATATACCCTGAATCCAGGAAACCTGTGTCACTTTTCTCCCTCCTGCATCTCCCTGAAGGGAAATTCCAACTAAGATCATTCTCATATTTTAGCATCTGTCCTTGAAATCTGCAATCTTAAACAGGAGACAATGGAGGGGGGTGTAGCACACCCTATCAGGAGGAGGGAGTTCAGAGCTCAAGACTAGTTTTTCAGAGAGGACTGTTATCAGCCTCTCCACCATCTACTTCTGAACTGGCTAAAGCCATCAGACAAAATGAACACTTCCCTTTGAAATAATGGGCAGACCATAATTGGAATCAGATAGGACTTGCTTTGTCCTCTGGCTCATCTGTTTGTTAGCACCAGAAAACTGAGCTAATCACTTCAGCACAGAGTCTCCAGTGTGGAGCTGCCACATATACAGTACTTTTGTAAGGATTATAGAAAGGAATGTCTTTTCCCCTCAGGGTGAGGCAAACCCGTGCTACACACAGAATGGAATCCAGCCCCATGGTTTTTTTTTTTTTTGTGTGTGTGACTTTCTGTAAGACACAACCTACATCCTATAATGCTTCTTATTAATGATACAACTTATTCAAAGTACACTCACCGATGTGTTGGGTTCTACATAAAGCACTGACCAGTCAAGTGGTGACAAATCAAAGAAAAACCCTGTTCTTTTAATTTATATTTTGAATGGTGGTAGTTAGTTGAGGCATAGATTGATAGAGTTATTAGTGAAAGATGATATTTAGAGGATGCCTTGAAAAAATATAAGTAGAAAAAAATGAAAAGATATCTATATAATGCATATATATTTTCCTTGGCACAGAATAGAATCTTAGATCAGGTTTTCTATTTTGAAAATGTAGTATAGAACATTATTGGGAAAAAGAGTATTTCAGTTTTAGCAAGTTCAAAGGGTTCTCATATGTCACTGCATTGCAAATGGTTTTCAAATCATTATAAGGACACTGCTTTAAATCACTGGCTACAAACAATCCAAAATGACAGTTTTTATTCTTCATGCTCACTTCAAAGTTTCTGAGAAAAGATCTGAGCTTCTGAAGTTAGCTGGGCCATCATAGGAAGTTAGCTGGGTCATCATAGGATTCCTATGTATACAGAGGAGAGGAAAGGGCTAAGATTCTAACCAGTTACTTTTCTCCATTACCAGACAGCACCTCAGGCTGGTAGACAAAGGTTTAATGTCTTCTGAGATAGGCAATCTCTGTGACAAACTATTTGTCATCCCTGTTAGCCAAGGAGATATTAAATAGTGCTGTCAGTCATTTTGGGAAGAGAAGCGAAAAGAACCTCAGGTGAGAGAAAGGACTTGTTCATTTTGCCCTGAAACCATTATTTTCTTTTCAAGACTGAAATTACAGCCCTGTTATATGAAACAGATTTGTCTGTTAGCAACTTTACAGACTGAGGGGACTACTCATTACTTATTTTTCACAACAACAACAAAAGTGGATGACACAGTTACTTCTATTTCCATTATTTCTAGAATCTCTGTGAAAGACCTTAATAGAGACTCAAATTTGGTTAATTAAGCCACAAACTTTTCTATATAGTGCAGAGCCACAGTTAGAAAAGAAGAAAATTATAAAAACAAATTTGTTCCCATTATGATGCTGCTTGCTTTTATCTGGGAGCTCTAGGTGTAATCTGACCCCTTCCTGCAAAGGAAGGGAAAATTGCTGCACTTACCCTGGATCACTTAAGGTGGTATTGTGTTCACAAAGTGAAGCTTCCTGAACAAATCCATTCCATGCCCAAATCCCAGAACAACAATAAAATTGTGATTATAGATGTGATGGGTCTTTCTGCAAACCCTCTGACTTCCCAGCATGGCTGACTGCCTAGTTTCCCTGTATGGTAATAAATCCACCACCTCCATCTATGACTGCACATAAATCTCTTTTTTTTTTAACTCAGAAATGTTTGTTTTTTGTTATGATCAGTATATTCTACAATGTCTCTAACACTTCCTAAAATCTGGCTTTCCACAGCTGTTCTCTGTATCTTTATTCAAATAAAAGAAAAAAGTACAGATGTTGATTTATAGTGATGTATACCTGAAACCTATGTAATGTTATAATGAAATGCTGATAGGGTGTGCCCCCCCACCCCCATTGTCTTCTGTTTGAGATTGCAGATTTCAAGGACAGGTAATGTTAAAATGGGAGAATGACCTTAGCTGGAATTTCCCTTCAGGGGGATGCAGGGGGAAGAAAGAAGTGAAATAGTCAAGGTGAAACAGATTTCCTGGAAGGTGGGAAATCAGAGTATATAAAGGGTGGGCAAACAAAGAGAAGGATTCGATTTGATTGGATTCAGGATTCCATTGGATTGGGATTCCAATATGGAGAGGGGATAGAGAGAGAGGTTCAATAGAGGAGAGATGGGAATCGGCCATCTTGTAAAGATGTGAGCCATGTGAGCTTGGCCATGTGGCCACCGAGGGCCTGCAACCCTTGGCTGACCCAGACTGGCAGCATGTGTGCTGAATGCAGTTAAGGAGTTTGCAGATTTGAACTCCGTGTTGGAGTTTGTTTTGCTGAGTTTGATTTGTGTCTGAAGAGGCCGTGCAAAAGTTAGGCCTG
>PVHY01017997.1:0-30173 GCA_004024945.1 Uropsilus gracilis
AGAATTTCTCCCCCAGGTTTGCAGTCACTGTACTTCTCCCATTACCAAACCACCCATAATCTTCCACCATATTCCTTTGTGTTCATTCCTCTCTTTTTGTCCCTACTCTTGCCTGCCCTGCCTCAAATCTGTACTCAGCTTTCAAGAGTTAGTTTTAAAGCTTGTCTTTTTCTGATCCTTTGTTTGGTTTCTCAGTATTCCACATATATGTCAAATCTTCCAGTATTTGTCTTTTTCCTTCTGTTTTTTTTTTTTTTTTTTTCACTTAGGATAATCCCTTCCAGCCCCAACATGTTGCTGCAAATATCAGGAGTTTATCTTTTTTTGATTGCTGAGAAGTATTCCATTGTGTATACAGATCACATCTTGACCCGCTCATCTGTCTTGGAGTATTTAGGTTGTTCCCATATCTTGGCTATTGTTAATCATGCTTCGGTAAAAATAAGAGTGCATGTTTTCTTTTGAATAACATTTTCATGCTCTTTGGGTAGATAGCTAAGAGTGGAATTGGTGACTCATATAGAAGATTCATTTTCAGCCTATTGAGGTATCTCCACACCACTTCCATAGGGGCTGGTTTTATGTTCAGTCTGTTAATCTCTGATATACAGGGAATGTTGCAGTTTTGCTTCAAATCAAAGATACTGTGCATGTCATTTCCTTTTAATGACTTATTGGTTGATCTTCTTAGGAACAAAGTGAGAAAAGAAAGAACTACCCTTTTGTGACAATTTAATGATATATCTCTAAATGAAAATGGTGACTAAGGCACAGAAGAATTTATTTGTGTATATATGTATATATAATTTAATTAAAATACCATTCTTCTGTACATTGTTTACATTTCAGGGATATATCATTATAAATCAAAACATTTACCTATACTCCACTAAATTCATCACTTAAAGTCCAGTTCTGTCCTTCACTGTAAAATTAACCCCTTTTTATCTGATTTTTCTGCCCTGTAAAAAATTTTAATAGGTAAGACCTCCATGACTTGTTAAATGAGCCAATATTATGAGTCTAATATGATTCCCTATTTCTCACCTAGTAGTTGGCTGGTGTTATCAGTTGGTTTGAGTGTATGGGAGGAATGTGTGATTTGGAAAAGATGATGCTAAATTTGCTTTAAATTTTGTTGAACTTGAAGTACAATTTCAACTAATTTTTTTAGTAACTGTATATGTAGCTACAGAATTAAAGACAAAATACATATGGTAGCTAAAAGTTGGGGGTCATGTGAATGTATGTCCATGGTCATTAACACGTAGAGAAAAGTTGAACTTGCTTAAAGTGAAAATTTTCCTTGCACACCACCCCCAAATTAGAGAGAAGAGGAATTCTATATAAAAAAATTATGAACTGCGGAAAGTGGAGTTATTATTATTTAGTGGAGAATAAATAATTATTCAGTGGAGAAGTAGCTACATTTCAAGAGGCTAATAACTAACTACACAGGATGTAAAGAAGTTAAATACTGGAGAAATTATGTAATACAACACTAATAAAATGCTGATGACAATTTTCTTCTTGCTCAAAACTAAAAGGCACAATATCAGGGATACACTAATAATTTTCCTGATTGAAGCAAGGGGAAAGTATAAGTGTGTAGTACGCCATTGCTTTTGATATATCTATTGAAATTATATGAAGCATCGGCATATCACACAAATGAATGATCACATTTTAAGTTTATGTAGTACAACATATCCTTAAACATTTGCAGACTAATATAAAAATTTACCTCATAATCTAAAGCCATCACAAAATATATTTCTAATTATTTTTATATCTTAGAGGCAAGGAATAAAAATCCAGTCACTCTGGTTGTTAAGAAAAAAATAAAAAATTAATTTCAACCATTTAACCATAGAATTCAGGAAAGTTCAAAAAAAAAAAAAAACAAACCCTGGAGTTTTCCTTTTTAAAATGTACCTTTTCCAAACATCATGGAAGTGGTGGTTCCATGCTTTGAACTTTAATTATAGAGTTACTGTTAAAAATTAAGACTAGATTTTGTAATTGTTTACTAAGATATTATTTACTTGGATATTGACAGACTCATGATTTTCTATTTTTACATAATGGAACTTGAAATTGTTGAACTACATCTGTAAAAAAAAGTATGATTTTGGCAGAGATTAGAAACTCATCTTCTTGAACTGCCTTCAAGTCTTTGGGGAATTACATTTGTTTATCTTTCGAAAAATATGACTTCCTGTTTAAGAATAAAGTTTCTAAAAATTAAAGTCTTCGTAGACATCAGTGTACATGTGACACTTTCAGTAGCTTGGCATGAATTACAAACATACGGATTTTATTTCCTCCAAAAGGACAATTGTTTTTCTGGGGGTTTTGTGTAAAGCAAAATATTGACAAGGTGCCTTTTAAGTGTTGCTATACACAGAATTCTAAAAAGTTATTCAACATAGATAGCATCTGTACTTGAGGAGAATGAGATTATTGTAAGTAATCATTTTGTGCTAAAAACTACAAACACTACAAACACCTAGTATATTGATAGCACTATATTTGTAGTGAATTCTCTAACCTGTGGCATTTAAGATTTAATGCTCTGAATTCTTACTTTTCTCCACTAATGTGAAAGCTAATTTCCTGTTGTAATTATTAGTTTTGCTAAAGCACAAATAGAAACCAAGAAACAAAAACCTAGTTTCTATATCTCAATGTAGCTTTGTTTTTTTTCTACCTATTCTGTGACAGTAATAGTCATGTAATAAAATATTTCATCATTTAAGAAAAAAGCTTTCATGAAGAATGACAGAAGTGTTGGTTAAAAAATGAGAAGGTAATTAAACTGCTTCAAGAAAATGTACTGGAACACATGGCTGCTGACAAAGAGAGTTGAAAAAGTTAAAAGCCTCTATAAACATTTCTACATTTAAGAATTTGGAAAGATATTGTTGGGGAGAAACCACTCTTGAAAGCCTGTGAACTTCGGCCACTCAATATCTTCACTGAAAACAACTACATGAAATTAGAATCTCAAAATAAAAAAAAAGAATTTCAAAATTAAAAATAATGATTTCAGAAGACTGCTATTGAAATAGATCTCCTTCCACGACATAAAGCACTAAAAATAGCAACTACTTACCATTTTCAGGCTAATTCCAATAAGGTTATTCTAACTTCTCTATCGAAGTTTCTTTAAATTTTGACTGTCATGAGTGTTAGTATTACCATTAAGTGCTTTTCACATAACTACGCACTTTAACAGTACATTTCACAAGTTAGGAATCAATCTGGGTCATAGATGATAAATAACAAGTTCAAACTCACTAACACTGTGAAGCTGACACAAGGTTTGAGTTCAATGGTTCAAGAGTTTAGAACCCACTCACTTAACCATCTACTCAATAACAATGTTAATCCTTCCATCTACCTTAATTACATTTACTTAGAACCTAGTAGATGAACCAAATCAAAGAGAATGAATGTATCTCATTTTTAAACTTTAAAAGCATACTTTTCTTGTACTCTTTATGCACCAACATAGTTGTTAATTTACTGGTAATATCTGACCATGTTGACTATACTCAAGGGAGAGTGAAGAATGCAATAACAAAAAATTATATAAAGAAAGGTTACTTTGAGCATAGAGATGTTTTACATAGTAATAGTTAATGCAATGATATTCTGATTACTTTTGTGCTTCAAATACTTTTTGTTTATGGCAGTATTTATTTTGCACTTTTTTGTCATGAGATTTTATATGAAAACAAACTTTAAATAAATTTCAGGAATAGACATTATAAATATGTTGTATAATATTGCATATTATAATAATGCTATATTTAGTGTGATAAGAACTAGAAGTACATTTGAAGGATTCATGGAGTCACTGGATTGATACAATCTGAATTAAACAATTGAATTCTTTTAAGAATGGTATTTAATTAACAGAAAGAAAGACAAGGAAGCTGAGTCAACTTAGAAACCTCCTGTATTTTGCAACAGTGGTTTTGTGATCATTCAAGTAAAGGAAGATCAGTTTGATGCCATTTTGAGCTCATTGTGCATTGAAGCATAAAAAAAGAGGTGGGTGGAAGCAAAACTGAGTTAGGATCCCAGTGAAATGAGACACTGCAGGAGGTGAATGGAGCAGTTAGACAGATGGGTGGATGAAAAGACCAGGGCACATAGAAATATGTTCAATGATGACATAGCCTAGATGGGAAAAGGTTATGATATGACCCAGTTACCACAAATAACCAAAGAAATAATAAGTGAGACTACAATGTGAGAGGAGAGACTAAAGGTTCATTGGGATCTTTTCTGAAATTC
The DNA here is from genome assembly GCA_004024945.1 of Uropsilus gracilis. NCBI lineage: Eukaryota > Metazoa > Chordata > Mammalia > Eulipotyphla > Talpidae > Uropsilus > Uropsilus gracilis. The sequence goes on from PVHY01017997.1 coordinate 4,306, forward strand.
CTTTTACAGTCCTTCATAGATTAAGTCACCCAACTATAATTATCACAATTAATCTGACAATTTTCGTTTATACTTAAGTATCTGAGTATAAATAAATAAAACTATATATGAATATAATTTTTGCTTCTTTTCATTGGATTGCAAATTTATATTGGGCTAAAATTGTGTTTCCTACTTCAGTATTTCTTTATGCTGACTTGAGTTTTAAAATACTATTACTTGTCATTAAGAGACAATACTTCAAGTAATAATCAGCATTTTTTCATAATCATGGTCTATTTACATTGGTTTCAACAATTAAGAAAAGTCGTTGAGAGCTTAAATATTTATAAAAATATATGCTTTAGAGATTTTCTCTATTTTGTTGATAGTAGTTGGTATATTTTAATAAGAAGAGAAACAATAATTACATATATTGTACATATGAGATTTTTGAAAAATTTAGTTATTTCAGAAAGTTATTATTATATCCCTAAAAATTCCACACCTAAATATTTTAAAATATACACTTATACAATATATCTAAAAATTAATTTGTTAAAAATTAATTTTAAATACCTGAAGTATAACAAGTATAAATGTAACACATATATGTAACAATTGCCAAAGTACTTCTGACTCCATGTTTAAGATTTAACTTTTACATTCTGTATTTAATGAATTTATAATACAAAGAGAATACAAGTAGAAGAAACACTGCCAAATACACAATTCAATAATTGAAAAAGTAGGTAAGCTTCCTTATCTGATATATCTGTATCTATACTGTTACACCTAGCACATCATACAATTTATTTCTTTTTTATGTGGTTTCCAATGCTAGACAATACAATTTAGTAAGAGAAATTTGATTTTATTATTTGCAATATCTAGTACACAGACCCTGGCACATGGTAGTATTCAAAAATAAGTGATGAAAGGGAAGAAGGAAGAAGGGAAGAAAGGGAAGGGAACCAAAGGAAAAGATTTAAAAAAAGGGAAGAAAAGAACTATAAAAGAGACTTTGGTACATGCTAAGGAACAGTTAACAGTAATAATAACAATGACACTATAACATTTAAATATTATAATTTGTTTGCTAGACACTAATATAATTTTGTATATGTATTTGCAACACTCCCATAAACAATATACTGCTTTTTTGCTTATGGTATGAGAAAAATGAGATGCTAAAGGTGAAGCAACTTACTAAAGTCACACATATAAGTAAGGCTATGATCTAGCTTTTATATCTTCTATTCAAATATCAAGTCTCTATGCCCTTGATATAGTATAAATATGCACTTCAGAAAAATCATAGTAAACTCATAAGTCAATCTGCAAACTTTATAGCAGTCTCTGAAGTCAGCTATATTTTTTGACAAAATAATGAGTGTTTTTGTATCTGCTTATTTCCTATGAAAGAAGGCTAAATTGTATGATGTATAAGCCTCATTCTAAAAACCAAAAGTGAGAATTTGCACATGATTTTCAGAGCACTGCAATAGTGGACCATGGAAGATGAAATCAAACTAGAACATTCAACAAGTCAGATAATAAATCTATCAGTCAAAGAAGGATTAAGCATCAAAAATAAAATATATGTCATACAGTATTTCAATGCTCAATTTTTATTCCTATTTATCTGTAGCCATTCAGGGAAAATTACTTTTGAAGAAATATTTATGATAATTTATTTCCACAACAAGTGACTCTAGGACTTTGAAGATGGAGCTGCTCCAACCACAGAACAGGATACGATTAAGTTCCTCAAGGTGGGAGAGAGGGGGGCATTGTGGAGACCTAAGTGATAGCTAGATACTAAAGATGAACTGTTTGCATGGCAAACAATCCATCACCAGATCTCAACTCCTTTAAGGGTAGCAATCAAAAAAGACAAACTTATGCCATTTGTGGCAACATGGGTGGGACTAGAAGGAATCGTGCTAGCCAAAATAAGCCAGACAGAAAAAGAAAACTATCAGATGGTCTCATATATAAGGAAAACAAATAAAAGGACAAGAAAATGTTAAAACTAACAAACTGGTAACAGAACTAGAGCATACAATATACAAGGAAAGGAAAGGGAGGGAAGGAGGAAGGGAGGATGACATCAGGAGAGGGATGATCCCAGTGATCAGAACAACGGTTCTTGGGTGACTTGGTGGTAGGAGAACTTTGGAGAATATATATCAGAGTTTTAAAAAAATGAAAAAAAAAATGTGTAGCCTCTCCAAGACAGTTTTCCTGCACTAGTTTTCTGAAAACTAACTTAGCTGAATTTTTCACCTTCACTTTTAACTTCTCTGCTTTTTGTTTTGATTTATCTTTTTGATTTTTCAGTTTATTAATCTCATCTCTAAGCATGAGAATCTTTAAGATCTAGTCCCTAAACCTTTGTCCTTCATTTGCTTAACTGTTCCTTGGGAAAACTGCATAGTCTTCATGAAATACTAGAATTTATGAAATTAGGAAGCAGAGTTCTCTCTGTTCACTAGTTCATGCATACTAATTCATGGGGAAATAAATTTTTCTCAAGCTTATATTATATTGGGACATCCTTTAAGAGTCTGTATCATCTCTAACAACTATTTCTTTCCACAGCTTAGTTCCATATTCTTCATAACAAATATCAAGAAATAAATCAAAAACATATCATTTTATGTTGTACACTAGTTTTTATCTAAATAATGGTTTCCAAATCCTTTAAATAAAAAGCTGTGAAAAGGGAATTAACCTAATTTCCACAAAAATTATTTAAAAGAATTTTTTAATTATTAAGTAGTGAATGAAGATAACTGGAAAAGCAATTTGTTCTGTCTCTTTCCAGGTTTTCATATGTATTCAAATATAAATAAGAAAAGTATATCTTCTATTAAAAGTATCTTCAAAAATATTTAATGTGGAGGCTGTGACGCTGGTTTGGAGGTTCTGTGCCCTCCTTCTCTGGGTTTGGAGGATGAGAAGGGGTTGTCTCCCATCAGGGCACAGATCAGCCATTGGGATATCCCCATACAGGCCTCAATGGCCAGCATGGGGTGAGGGGAGGGGGAGTTCTCCCCTGGACAGGTCCCAGTGGGAGGGGGAATCCTCTGCTGAGGTGTGAATGGGTACAGGGGGGTGGGAAAATGACCCCCTCTGGTTTACTCCCACTTCAGTCAGTACTCAGCAGGAAAGAGAAAAACACTAAGCCATCTGCAGATAAACAGAAGGTGAGGAGAATATAGAAAGGCCATGTACACACCCATCACCTGAACAGAACCTAGAAAGAGCACAGTTGGAACTGTAAGACACAAGATTGTGAGACCAACTAAAGTGATGGCTTGTCACAGAACTACACCCATAATGTTTCTAAGGGTTGTGAGCCAAATTCCTGGTGCAGAAATAGTTTCAATGTGAGTGAGGTGCCCCCTTTTCCACAGGAGGAAGAAAGATACATAAACTTGGTAGCAGCTCCACAGTAGAACTGCAAACCAGGAGAGAGGAGATGAGCTGGACCAATCATCTGCTGTTGTCTGTCCCCAGCAGGGAACATATCTACTGCCTGCAACTGAGAGGCTTCCAGTGCCAGATGCCAGAACTATACAGTGAAGAAGCAACAGAATGGAACAGAAATTTGAATGGAGGAGAGAGGCAGCAAAAATGAGGAGACACAGAGACCAGGGTCTATAAGGGCCCAGAGAAAAGGAGACTCCACTCCACCACAGCAAACACCACAATAAGGGCCCCACTGGAGGTCCCAGGCATGCTCAGACTGGCTACCTGCCACAAAGTTATGCTTGGGAATTTAAACAGAATGATCTGCTGCATCCCAGGAATGCCAGGTCCTCACCCAGGAAAAGGACATTGCTCCAGGAAAGAAAGGGAAGTGGCCAATGGGCTGACAACCAACAACTGGTAGTGAGAGGAGCTGAAATGATCAGAGGAGTTGGATTGGAAAGGGGAGGGACAAGGTTCTTTTGGGGGCAGGGCCATTCTCAGTGGACATCTAGACAAATATAATGGATGGCATATGAAAGTAATACAATTTTTTTTAAAAAGGCATTTAATGTTTCTTTAAATGTGTCTCAGTCTCACTGTCCCTCTATTTATACCCTCCCATCTCCCCTCTCTCAACATCTTTCTCTCCCTAGATTATCCCAAGTATTGCTCTATGTATTTTCAAAGTTATCATGACAATGAATTCTTGAATAAAATTGATACTTAATTGATGAATATAAACTTGTGTTTATATAAAATGCAGTATGAACAGTGCTCACTATCTCAACCCTTCTCAAAATAATTATATCAGGTGTAGCTTTGAGCCCCAAAACTCATAGAAACATGTCACATTTGAAAGTACAATTTTGATAGTAATTGGGTATTAGTTATTGATAGGTCAAATGAATTTTATAGCAATTTTTAAAAAGAGTATTAAATTCTCTAAGTTCGTTGTCCTCATCTGGACACTGAGGTATTGGGCAAAACAACTCCTAACATATTTCTGAAGTCTAGGTTGTGTTTATTGCTCTTATTTTCAGACTTGTCTTACTCATATAAAGTAGTTGGTAGATACAAATCAAAGTGTAAAACTTAAATTGAAAAACACATTAAAATGAATATATAGTAAGTGTTACAAAAGTAAAGGTATTTGGTGCCTCTCTAGAAGAGACTTTAGAAAGATGAAGTAAAATGCATCGTTATCTGTAGACTTTTATGATTGGTCTGAGCTACTTTTAGAACTATTCTCAAATACTCAGTAGGGGGAAAGTACTTTTGTATATTTTAAAATTTGTCATCAACTTGAGGATATATTCAATTAAGGTGTCATGTCTCATCTCAAGTGGAAAAACAAAGGTAAAAAGCCTAGTGGTACAATAGCATTTAACAGCTGATAATAGTGTTTCTGCCTGATTTGGTGTAATTACTCAGATTGAACATGCTCAGCTTTAGAATTACAGGCAACCATTAATTATCTGTTCCCTATCCCAAAGTGTATATATTTTTCATGAGCTTTCAGGGTCAGCAGTCAAAAGGAAGTACATCAGTTTGTTTTATTTAAATTTTAGTTTGTGGTATATTTTACAAGACTTTTGGGAGGCAAGTAATTTGCAATAAAACATTATTACTTTTGGTAGTGTTAGATAAAAAAGAGATATGCCAGCTGAATGCTTCAGCTATATGGACTTCAGTGATGTCTGCAAGTAGAAAAAATATTTGTTAAAATTTCACAGCATATTGCCACATTTATCATCTCCAGTCTACCAGTAATAAAGGCAATTAAAGTTCTGATAGACAAGTGGGATAGAAGGAGACACATTGACTCTACCATCTCTTATCCATGGGTAAGAGAGACAAAGAAGAAGGAAGGAAAATGGAACAAGGGAAAAAATTAAATTGTGTTCTGTTAACCCATTCCTTTTTGAAATTTCTTTGAAAGACTATAGCAAAAATTGAATTTCCTGTTCAGTTGTCATTAATGTCAGATTCAACTTTTATTGGATGAAAGAATGATCCAAGTCATGATAACTTGACTTTAAACAAATAATGCAAATTTGGGGGGTTTCACTAGTTAATATCACTCAGTCTTTCAGGATAGCATGTTCCGAAGTAAATTGTATGCCTTTTAATAAACTTCAACTCAAGAAGTCAAAGTTAAGCCATGCAGGTCGTGCTTTGTAGAAAGACACTTTGCTAAGGAAAAATGATTGGAGACTAAATTAGCCTGAAATCTCTTGTCCTAGTCATAGGGTTATAGAGAAACTTAACTCCCCACATCCCACTTCTTAAGAAATAGTCTTACCAACTTCTTAACCCAGAAAATGATATTTTTCTCAATGTGCATAAGGAACTTACAAGGAAACAAAGAGTCATGCTTGTTTATTCTCTATTATATTCCTCAAGATAAAATTTTTATTAAATTATATGCCTTATTTAAAAAAGGATAAGGTACTATCTGTCATCATTTTCTTATCATCTGGTGCAATGCCAGATTTTTGAATTTTTTTTCTGTATATATATAATACATACTATATATTATATATAATACATACTATATATTATATATATATGATATATAGGTTATATGTATTATGTAGTATATATAAACTATTAGACTCATCTGAGATGGCATCAATGGAGCTTCCCTGCTTTCCACCTGAGATGATCATCTATTAGTCAAAAGAGCACCATACAAGAAGAGTTCTATGACTTGGGGTGAAACTAGAATACCTACTGGACATAAGTGATGAGAGAGAATATACTGCAGTAGAAAGGGCATGGAAGTGACACTCTTTTTATGAATTAGAAATATTAGAATTGGTCAAATGATGGTTTTCTCAAAGAAATAAACAGATGCAATATGTATAAATATTTCAATGACATTCTTCAAAGAAAAGTGCAAACATTAAGAAAATTTATATGAAAACAACAAAAGATCCTGAATTGCCAAGCTAATTCTGAAAAAAAATGAAAACATCATACACCTAGACTTCAAACTATAATACAAAATGATTTTACTCAAAACAACATAGCATCTGAATAATATATATACAAAATTCTACTCCATTGATCTATATATGTGTGTGTGTGCATGTATATATACAGACCTGTACATATATGCATGTATATATGTGTGCGTGTATATATACAGACCTGTACATATATGTGTATGAGTATATATGTGTGTGTATATGTGTATGAGTATATATAGTCATATATAGATATATAGTAACATATCTATAGATATGATATATATAGTCATATCTATATATAGTCATATATATCATATAAATATATAAAGATGTTCATCACTTATATATGACTAAATGTTCATCACATATATATGATTATATATTTATCTATATATATGATATATATTTAGATATACATGACTATATATATATGCACACAGACAATGGAGTAGAATTCAAAGTCCAGCAATAAACTCTTAGCTATATGGGCTTTTATTTTACAACAAAGAACCTAGAAAATACAATGAAGAAATAAAATTCTTTTCAAAAAACGGTTCTGGGAAATCTAGGCAACTTCATGAAAAAGAATGAACCTAGATCACTTTCACATTCTATACTTTAAAAAATTAAAACAGATAAAGACTTGAATGTAAGACTGAAATGATAAAAAATACAAAGATGAAATCATATGCCAAACACTCTGACACATTGATTTCAGTGGTGTCTTTTGCAGCTTCTACTTTAAGATCAAGGAAAATTAAAGATTATATAATAGGATACATCAAACTAAAAATCTTTTGTACAGCAAAAGAAACTATATAAAAACACCAATCCTACCAAATGGAAGAAAATATCTACTATCAAACTATCAAAAATAGTCTCAAAGAACTATTATTTGAGAGCTACAAAAACCTCACACAACTCAGCAACAATAACAAAAAATAACTCAGTTTTAACATGAGTAGAAGAATTAAATATAGTTCTCTAAAGAAGATATACAGATATATGAAAAAAATGTTCACTTATCTTCAGGGAAATATAAATCAAAACCACAGAAACATAGCTTTCACAGATGTGAAAATGGCTGACATCAAAAAGACCAAAAATAAAAAAAAATTTTGGCAAGGATATGGAGAAAATGGAACACTGTACACTGTTGGTGGGAGTATGTAAGAGTCCAACCCCATAGAAAACAATATGAATGTTTCTGAAAATATTTTCAAGAAATCTGCTACATGATCCAGCAATTCCACACATATATCTATTACCCAAAGAATGCAAAAACATTGATTTGAAGAGATTCACACTCCGATGTTCATGCAACACTATTAGTCAAGTTATACAATCCACCTCGGTGCTGTGCGCCATTTGCAAACAAAAAAATCATTTTGAAGGAGATAAGGAAAACCTCTCTCGTTAACTGGTCCCCAAAAACTAGGGACTGATTTACTGCACTGACCTTCTGAGACTTCCATGGTGCCGCTGGCTTCCCTAAATCAGAGATAGTGACCACCTGCCTACACTCCCCATTCCTCAATTTCTCTTAGGCTTTAAAATGTTGTCTCTCAGATTTGTGTTTGTCTTCTTTAAAAGTCAACAGACCCTTGCCCTGTGTCCCGATAAATACCCCTTTCTTTTGTTAATAAAGTTGCCAATGGTCCATATTTCCATTTGGCCCCTGGCTACGGCTGGGTAAATCTCTTCTCATGAATTTATTTCTCATTTCTCCTACCGTACCTTGCATCTGGTTGCCAACACCTAGGGCCCAAAGTCAGATGGTGCCTTCATAATATGTGAATAGATACATGGTGGAATACTCCTAAACTTCAAGAATGATGGCATTTTATCATTTGTGACAACATGGATTGAACTAGGATTAGGCAAAATAAGGATTATGTGAAACAAAACAAATCAAAAAGGATAAAGACAGGTCCTGAATGATTTCATTCATATGCAGCCTCTCAAGAAAGCAAACAAAGAACAGACAAAATGAAGTCTAGAAATCTTTTTATATAAATACAACTGCCAGTAGAGGAGGATGGGGATATGGAGTAAGTCCTAGAGAGGCTCACTGGATTTTGTTGGAGGATGATGGGTGCTTTGGTTGTGAGTGTGATGTGATAGCACATATCTGGAAGATTGTGACCCTATAATTCTGTAAGATACACAGTGTTTTAAACCAATATAGTCAGTAAAAAACATAATACTGGTTTTTGGCTGCTTCTGATCATTAAGCAGACTAAGCAAATGAAATATGTTTCCTAGTATAGAATGATTTTCATTAAAAAATGTGTCCACTTTCGAAGCAACTGTGTCTATTTAGATTTGGCTAGAAATCTTAAATTGAAAGTAAAAAAAAAAATTGCCATTATCATCTTGCTGACTTTTCATGTTCAGTGAGACAATTAAGTAACGATGGTCACTGGTGTTCTAGATAATTATTACCAAAAATAATTTAATATTAGTAGGAGGAAGCTTTGAAAAAAAGATATTGCATTACTTTTAACCAGTGAAAGAAACTATAGGCCTAATTCTACATATATCATGGAATTAAGGTAATCCGATTACTAGAAGTTTGAGGAATGTAAAGCATTATCGCTATTATTAAATATGTTCAGACAATGTATTTAAATTAAAGGGCAAATATAATATGTATGTATGATTATAATAAAGATAAACTGTACGGGAAGAAGGCATTTATATTTTAAACTAATTTTAAAATAAAATTATGTATATTTAAGATTTATAAATGATTTGAAATACATACACATAGTAAATAAATTTTATGATCAAGTTAATTCCTTTTTATAATCAAGTTATTATCATGTCCTCCAATTTTACCAATTTTGAATGATTAATCCTGATATTAATCCTCTCAACAAATTTCCAGTATTCAATAAAGTGTTATAAACTATAGATTATCATGATTTATATTAAATCTCTGGATTTATGCAATCTTCATAACTGAAACTTTGTACACTTTTACCAATATCTCCCCATTTCCCTTGCTTTCTCACCCCTGGTAATCATACCATAGATCTGCTCTCTCATTCTATATATTTGACTTTGTAGATTTCACATATTAGTGAGGTCATGTTTTTAATGTTTTCTCTGGCTTATATCATTTACATAATTTCATTTAAATTATAGCTCCCCAGGGAGATCTTTCAAGATTTCAAGTAAAGAATATGTAGAAAAGGAAAAAAAGCAACATGTAAATATTAAATCTATATATTAATTTTAGAGATTCATGTATAAATGGATAATTGGAATATTTCTTAGGGCAAACAACAAGATAAAGGATATTATAAGTATGTTTAAAGTTGGAAAAAAGGGGAATGTTCCTCAGTATTGGGAGAAGACAAAGTAAGTCTTCTATTAAAAAATCTTCTAATGGATTTAGGGTGCACCTGTGAGAAGCAGAAAATAAGCATTATTTTTGACCCTTTTTTTTTGGTCTCTGTCTTCACTATTAAGAATGACCTTAAAACCCAAACTAGCACATTTAACTAGATTAATGAGCAAGGAATTCAAGTTAATCAAGGATAATGAGCCAGAATTATGACCTGATCTGAATACAAACTTTGGGTTTGAATGCTGATACTTCTACTTATGAGTTGTGAGATATTTTAGTAACTTATGGGAACTATCTGTTCAGTAGCATCCCCTTCTGGAAAATAAATACCATTAATTCCATGCTTCTGTGTGGGAAAAATGAACTTCATCTAGTAAGTGGTCCTGACGCACATGAAATTACTTTGAAACTTGACTCTGAATTTAGTTCACTGCTTCAGCTCCATCCCAAACTCCAAATTCAACACGTCAGGGCTTATAAGTATTTGATAAACAAGCAAAAATAAATAAATAAAAATTACACAAGAACATTGAACTATTTGAAATAACTTCAAGATCTTATGTTTTTGCTAATTTTATGCCAAAGGGGAAAAATCTACAAATATGGTCATGATGGAATCAAAGCTTAATAGTTATTGAAGAATTTAGAGAAATGTATCAAATTCTAGAAATAAGTCTAATGAAATATTCCAACTTTTAATCTGAGGGAAAATATTCCTGTGACTAGCAATTTAGAGGTGAATTTACAGCATAATTCTAGAGTTGATACAAGAATGTGAGCACTTCAAGAAATTATATTCTCTAAGGAAGCCATATACTTGAAACAAGCAGAAAACTTATATAATTGAATTTTAGAAAAAGAAAAAGAAAAGTCACAGTTTCTCAAGACAGCTTCAGGAGTCCTTAGCTGACAAAAATCTGGTCATGACAGGAGGGATATATTCCCACACTTCTTAAAATCACTCCAATTTTCTGTTTAAAAAAAAATCTTTGTTAAAGATTGGAACCATTAACAAAGATTGAAATCATGTTTGTAAGAGATAGCAATCATTTTTCTATCAGGCACTGTGCTATTGTGGTGGATTTTTCCATGTTGTGTACACAAATTCACCGTCCTTGGTCATGATACCAGCTCAAGAAGCATCGAAGAGACTCTGGGGGTCCTCACAGGATCCTGACTTTCCTGTTCTTAAAACTTTGTAGTCAGTTTTTCACTGCACAGCAAAGTTAGTATCAATGAAGTTTCAAAGGGGAGGACACTTCATTTTAAGTCATGTCCTTCTAACATAAGGTGACATTCTGAAAACACTCAGGTCACATACAGAATGCATGTAATAGTTGGCTTGTCAGTGTTTTTTTAATTTTGTTTTTAATTGAAAACCAGTTCTAAAACTGAAGATAAGTGAACTAATAAATAGAGAAAAAGAACAATTTCTTGGGTTATATAGTTCTGTGGAGCTAAGCAAAAAATCACCTCCACTAGAGAGGGTATATATTCTTTAGTATTACAAAAAATTCATTTTTCTAGTCCTGTCTTTATTTCCATACTCAATGAATAAATAAAATAAGTAAGTTTTGCAGAGATAAACTTAATTGTTACAAAAAAGATCTCAGTAAGTATTCAAAATTCATAGAACTTCCATGTACTAAATAGCTTTGACACCAATTTTACCTCCCTCCTTCCAATATACCATTGAAATACCTATTTATATGTAAAAAATACACATGAACACATTATGTTTTGAGATAGTAAGCAACTTGTTAGATAATTTTTTTAAAGACAGCAAATACATGTCAGGATACTATAGCAATTATTTTAGAAAAGGATAAAAGATTGAGTAACATGATTTATATTTCTTTAAAATTTTTAATTTTTAATGGAAAAATAATTTTATATTTCAACTGCTCTATCTAGAAATATTTATATATGTTCTATGTGTATGACAGTAGGTATTAGCATGATACATTATTCTTGAGAAATGAATCCTTTTATTTATTGATATTTGGCAAATCAACTTCTTTAGTCAATGAAATATGAGTGTAGATATGTGCCATTTTAGAGTAGAATTTAGCATTTGTTCAAGTTTTTTTAACATCTCTCAAGAATGATGGTGACTCAGAGTTTATTAGACCATCATAGCATTAGAGTGAAGGTGGCACATGATGGACTTGTAACATGGACTAGAAATAAACCTTTGTATTGAGTTTTGGGATTGTTTGTGAGTGTCAAGCAACTTGTGCTATCCTGATTGATACCAATGGGAAAAAAATCAATGAAATTTAGCAAGAAATTGCAGTGACAGTGTTTTTGCAATAAGGATATTAAAGAAACTCTGCCAGTAGCAAAAACTACCCTAACAATACCATTGAGGTCTTCAATGTATTTAAGGCAGTGAGTAAAAGTAAAAGTGAGTAAAGTCAGGATTTGTCAGCAGTAGGTGGTAGAAGGTGGTTTACCTAAGTGACTGGAGTCTCAAATGGTCACTAGCTTTAACTATACAGTAGAAAAAGCATTAGAGATTATTAATTACATTAATCATGATTAGGTTTGGTAGTAAAAAATGCTAGATATTTATATATGTCCTATATAGGAATAAAAAATAAGGAATCCAATGTAGATAGAATACTGAATGTATCAGAGATCCAAGACTTCTTCCTTCCATTTGTGTTGCCATGTATGGCCTCCATTCTTCAAGACACAATTGTTTCAGTTTTAGCATCTCATCCACTTTCCAGCTAGTAAGAAAGAGGAGGGAAAAGGGTTTCTCTTCTCTTAAAAACATGTGAGAAAGTCCTACTACTACACTACTCTTGCTGATATCCCACTAACCAGGACTTAGTCATATGCTGGTCAAAGTATAAAAGGTTTTGAAAAATATTCTTTGTGAAGACAAATATGGCTCAACTAAAAAATGGACAGTTTCTTACCAGAGAAGAAAGGAGTATGAATAATGAAGAGACAATTAGAAAGCCCTGTCCATGAATCAAATCCATAGATCAGAATGACAACGTTCCTTCCACTGGTGCAAATTGCAAGAAGATGGTTTCCTAAAGGAATGTTCAGTGTTCTGCTAAAGACTGGCATTGCCAGAAAGAGTAAGAAAGACAATTAAGGATGAATATAAATCAAATAATTAAAGAAGAGAAGTTTCTCAGAGATCATATTTGAAATTTTAGAAGTTGACCAAGGAGGACAATAGTGTATTTAGAAAACTAAAAATGATTGATCCAAGGGACTTTCATCTTTAATTGTAGTTATAGAAAATGCACCAGCTTCTTGCCCCAGGGCTCTTTCTGTGCCACACTAAAGAAAAAAAAAAAACTTATTATTTAAACCTGTCTCTTGCTTACCCTACCACATGTCCAAAATTGTTTTTTAGTTCCTCTCATCACATGTTCAATCAATTTGAGTTTGCCAGCATGTGTTCCAAAAGCAGGGCATTCCTCTTTTTCTCCTTTGGCTGTGTTCAGCTTCCTCCAAACATGTGGTCCAAGATGTGATGTTCTTCTTTTCTTTTGGTGTCCTTCTCAACTTTAGGTAGTAGAGAAACTCCAAAGTGAAATAGGAACCAACACCAGCGTACGTCTTCTCAGGCCTCTCTCATGACCTCTCCCCAAATGTCTGAATCAAACTAGATAAGGTGGGCTCCAACACAAAGTTCAGATACCTAAACTCTTTAGACTGCTTCAGTACACACCATCAGCTTATGTATGCTAAGGCTCATGAGTTCAACTGCCTCAGATCATTGCCTGTTTACAATAAAACTACATGGTCTCTCTTCTTTTCTGTTCGGTTGCAGTCCATGCTGCTTCCAAAGGCCAAATCCGGTTCTTTCTTCACACAGGTGTATGTATCCTTTCTCCTTGTTCTTCCCGCCCTTTCCAAAGGGAGTCCCTGTCATTCACATCATATCACAAAGTCTTTGTTTTTTTTTCTCTGCCCCTTCTATCTTTCTGAAAGAAAACTATTAATTGTACCAAGGCCAGCAACCACACCTTGGCATAGTCAGAAAGCAAAATCCCTATAATATTGCCAAGTCCAATTTGAAATTTACAATTCTAAAGCAAAAGGGAAATATCTCTTATCTCCTCTCCTAGCTATACGATGTTACTATCAAACGTAACATCAGCTATGTTAATGGCAGATTACACTCCAACAACTTTGCTCTTTGACATGTTTGTGCCTTCCATGTATAAAAATAAAGTCCTATAATTAATATAAAAGCTCATGTTCCTTATAAAGCAATGTATTAATCAGTTAGCATCATTTGAGCATGCTAATTTGAGGTCTAGTTGCCTGTCCCACGCATGTATCAAAAAATTATTTTGAACAGAATGCAGTGATCTTCCTAAGAGAATGTTAGGAAAACATTATTTCTATGCTTTGGCATTTCCAGTAATAGCTAGCTGATCACCTCTGGAAACTTGAGCCTTAGCACTTACTACATAAACAGACTTGGTTTTTCTCTGTGTTTAGAATTCAGCTTGGATCTTAAAAACACAAAGAAAATAATATTTAATCCCTGTCCTCAGAAAGTTCACAGGTATTCCCGAATGAATTTTGAGATTACTTTCCATATGGAAATAAAGCAACATACCAATTTACTTCCTTTGTCTGCATGATGATACAAATTTTCCTATTCTTTAAAAACACTGTTCTTCAAGCAAATTCCTTAAGGAAATTATTTGTAAATATGTTAAATTCTATGAGGACATATATATGATTTAACGACATCATTTTTGATATTTGCTTTGCTGCCTTCAAGTTGAGTATTTGTTTCGTTTACAAATCTCAATACAACACTTGCTGCTTTTCTTCTCCAAAGAAGGGATTCTATTTTTCTCTTCAGAATATCATTTTCAGAGTTTGCATCAACTATTTTAAGGTTTTTTTTTTCATTTTGTTTTACCTCTCGGTTAGCTCCCAATGGCATGTTGTCATCTGAAAAGTCACTTATGAATCTCTACAGACACTAGATATTTCTTCTATTTGAAATAAAAAACTTTTTAATGACCAAAAATATCAGCGACAGTCTTTCAGACTCTGAGGGATAGAACTTGCAGACTTTAAAGCCACAAAAATTTACCTATGTGCCTAAAAGTGACTTTCCAAGAATAAATTTATTTATAAAAGTGCAAAACAAAACTAATTTCTAGCCTACTTGGTGAGAAGACAATAGGACCTTGTCTATAGTTACATGTTGGAACTAATTCTACTTCTTTGTTTCTAGTTTACCATATTCAGTCTAATTGTTATGGTAGATGTACTCTTTTAAATACACTGCGATGAATAAGATCTAAGTGGGAAAGATTCTTTAGTTCACAGCCTATGGAATCTATTAGTATCTCTGAGGAAATAGTTGTTTACTACTCAGCTGTTATTTGTTAGGAGCACAACACAGAAGTGAATTCCTGTCAATATTCATAGTTCTTTTACTCTCTAGAGGTTCACTGTATGATTGTGCTCCGGTTAGTTCTAAATCTGTATTCCCATATAGATTTAAACAAGAGAGCTAGGGAAATTTTGAAGTCTTTTGTTCTCAGTCACAGTAATATTTAAATAGTCCATTGGGTATGATAGTATTGCCAAGTCCTTTATTGCTTTCTTACAATATACCACAAAAAGACACACCTTAGGGAAACATAACGCTTTTTGTTTTTTCACATTAGATTCTGAGAAATCTTTACCTCTACTATTACTAATTTAGTTACAAATCAATTTTGTTTCTTGAATTCATACATGGTCAAGCACACACAATTCTTTGAAAAACTAATGCTGTGTCCTGCACTTTTCTCACACTGTTGTTTCCACACTCACAAGTAGGTACTTGCTTGGACTTACCTCGATTATTCTATTTACTAAACACCCCCAAGTGACCAATCAGCGTATATTCAATGAAAAATATATACTGAGTTTTGATGACTTTAAGATTAAAGAAAAAAAAAAACTAATGTAAATGCCAAAACAATCAAAATCAGAGCTTGCTTAAAATTTAACTTTCTACACATTTATGCTTTTGAAAGCATGTTTTCAGCATGCTTATGGATCATGGATTTATACGATATGTGGAGATTTATTCTGTTCCTCTAATGGCATGGAGAGCTATTGAAATCTTTTTATCTTTTCTTTCATTGTGACATTGTTTTAAGCACATATATATGTACCCACAAGAATTTCATTTAAACACATTGAATAAAAAATTTTGATTCCACTAAATGTGTATTTAACTTCTTAAAACGCAAGTAAAATGGACTTAAAATTTAGTGGAGTATACATAAAGAATTCTTGACAAAAAGATAATTCAAGCAAGTAGCCAAATACCAATAGACAGTCTTAAATTTTGTTCTAATAGAGCTTTTTTCAAAAAAAGCTTGTGCCATTTGCCTAGGAAGAATTTAAAGATCATACACTTAAAAATATATGGAAAGAAAGCAAATAACATATTATAATTAATTGAAATATAATATTCTATATTAATATATATATTCCTAATATATATATTAATAATATATTTCAATTCAATATGCACTGTATGTTCTGGTGCCAGTTCACTCAAAAGTTAACATACTTGATATTGCCTGTTGCAGAGAACACAACTGAATCCTAGGTAGGCATCATGAATTAAAAAGTTAAATGGTAGCGGATAGATTAATATAGGGAAAGCAGATTACAAAGAAAGAACAATATGTACTTGAACTTTTGCTTTGTCCTTTCCAGCACCTTTCAGCTTTGACTAAAAAGCAGCATGAAGGCCAGAATTGTGTGTTAAATGCAGGTAAGAAGACATTCCAGGTCTTTATTTCTAGTCTGAAATCAGGAATGGAGTATCTGACATTAGAGAAATTGGGGAAATTCAGTTTTTGTATTCTCCATTCTCTCCATCTAGCCCTAGCAATACATGCCAGTAGGATGGGACAATGACAGCTGGATAGGAACCTAAAACTCTTAGGAATCTTGTCTCTCATGTAAAGAACTGTGAGTCTACTAAATGTTAGCATCTCACTTTTTTTTTTTTTTTGAAAAATTAACTGGCTTTACTACAGCACCATATTGTATCAGTTATTGTAGTTTTATAATATATTTTGAAATTAGGAAGTGAGAGTCCTCTAGATTTGTTCTTTTTCAAAAGTGTTTCGGCTATTTGGGGTTCATGTGAAATTTTATTTTATTTTATTATTTATTTTATTATTTATCTTTAGATTATAACCTCTGTAAGTGGTTTTTGGGATGCTCCCCCTCCCTCCTCTCTCTGGTGGCCCCTCCATTCTCTCAAAGCCCACTCTGTTGTTTGCTAGTCTGTGGTAAGTCCATTAGTCTCTTTCTTTCCTGTGGCAGTGTCCTTTCAATGGGTGAGGGACTGTGTTGTTGGAACCAAGTGAGCCCTGCTGGTAGGTTTTCAGCCTTAAGTTTGCATTGGGCAGCCAGTCTATATTCATTTGTGATATGTCCATGTTTTCTTGCTGCAGGCTGTTTTCTCCAATCCCATCTCTGCTGCTTTGCTGCTTTACCTTATGGCTCCGTTGTCAGATTTAGGGGGTCTCGCCCACAGCCAGTGTCGATGAAGAAGTTTCTCTGTGAATAAAGGCAACTGTGAATGGCCTTTATGGATTATCTCCTCTGCCTCAATTTGCAGTTTTGATGTGGGTCAAATACGCCTCTTTTTTCTAAGTAGGGAAAACCTGCTTGATCGTGGAGACACACATAATTGTGGATGTGCATGCACAACTGGGAAACTAAAGTCCCAGTTCCTAAACAGAAGGGAAGAATGTAGGACCTGGAAGATACAGATTTCATTTTTTTCCCCATGTAGTGATCCAGTTGTTTCAGTACCATCTGTTGAAGAGATAATTCTTTCCTTATTAAATAACCCTGATACTCTTGTCAAAAATCAATTAGACATAGAGGCATGGGTTCAATTCGGAATTCTTAAATTTCTTCTGTATGTCTAAGTATGTCAGTTCCACATTCTATTACTTTATCTTCATAGTGCGAAACAATAACATTCTATATAAATTTGAGGTTCAGTCTTTTTTTTTTTTTTTCAAAAATATAAGGCTATTGAAATTTTGATAGAGCCATATTAAATCTGCAGTTTGCACTGTCTAGTATTGAAATAACAACATTAAACATTTCTATTAAAATAACATAGTGTCTTTCCATTTATGTGAATTCTTTTAGCAATATTTTATAGTTTTCAGCATTAAGTATTTTGCCTCCTGTTTAACTTTATTCCTAGGTATTTTATTCTTTTAGATGCTTTTGTAAATGAAATTACTTTCACAATTTACTTTTCAGATTGTTTGATGATGTTACATAGAAACACAGCTGAATTTGTGTGTCTTTGCAGGACACATTTGCTAGCTCTAATAGTTTTCTTTTTGAGTTTTTGTTATGCTGCATATACCATTTTTTTGTAGGGATCAATTTTACTTCTTTTTTAATTTGGATACCTCTGACTTCTCTTTTTGTCTAACCATTTCTGGCTAGAAATGCCAGTGTAGTGTTGAATAACAATGACAAAAGCAGAAATTTTTGTCTTTTTCTTGACCTTAAGAGCCAATCTTAATTTTCACTACTGTGATGTTAACTGTAGGCTTTTATTTTGTTAAGGTTTTACATAGTGTTCTTTATAATGATGAAGAACTCCAATTTATATTGTGTTCTAATTTTTGTTTTCAACTATCCCATATTTGAAGGTAACATATTATTTAAGGGAAGAAAAATATTCTTTTAATTTCACACAAATATTAACCATTTCTTTTTTTCTTCCTTCATTTCTAGAGTTACCATTTTCCCTGTCATTATTCCCATCTTTCTGAAGAACTCCTTTCAGTATTTATTTTAGAGAACAATTGATGTCAATAAATTAAATCTATTTTACCTGAGAATGCACTTTGCACTTATAACACAATCATTTCTGAGGGGTGTGTGTGTGTGTGTATGTGTTATATTGAACTCAAGTCTGACAGAAATGTTCTATTTTCTGTGGCTTATGATGAGAAATCTATTAACTTGGAAATCATGGTCCCCTGTAAATAATCATTCTCTGTCTATCTTTAACATTTTTGTCTTTAATTTTCACAACTTTGATTTATAATAATTATAGGTGTAGATTTCTTTGTATTTATTCTAACTGGGGATTGGCTGAGCTTCTTGAATCTGCAAGTAAAGTTGTATTAAATTGCATTTAACCAATTTGTTTTCAACCATTATTTTTACATTTTCCCCTTTCCTCTAGAAATTCTGCCATACAAATATTGTACCTGTTGATGTTGTCTAACAAGTTGTTTAACTATTTCACTTCTTTTCTTCCTGGCGTTACTCTAATTGGATATTTTCTATTGAGCAATAGTAATTCATTGACTCATTTTTGGTTTTGTTTCTCTTAAACAATTATATTTGGTAGACATTGATATGCAGTGTAGGAAATTATATTTATTAGATATTGATATGAATGGGGGAGAAAAGAAAAAGTACAGGATGCTAAAAAGGATTGGGATATTGAGGGACAAAAAGTATTTTGTTTCTACACCCTTGACATGAGTGGATTCTGAACTGCTGTACTTATGAAAGATTTTAAACATACAAAAAAATTTGAAGGTTACAATGAACACCCGCATGCCTCCAACCTAGATCCAATAACCACAAACATATTTCTCTATAGGCTTTTTACATTCACTTATTCATTCATCAATTCATATTTTTTGAAGTGTTTAAAAGAAAGAATATATATAATGTATTTATAAACTTTAGTGAACAAGATAAAATTATCTATTTAAAATTTATTTAAATAATTGTTATTTCACATGTTTATTAATTTTTGAAATTATAAGATTTCTTTCCAAAAGTGTAGTTCTCTATCATATCACATTATGTTCTTTCCTGCTTTTCTTACACTCTTTTACTCTGTATGTTACAGATCTTCAACTTTCAAAAGTGATTTTAATATTTCTCTTTCTTTGTCTGATCCTTTGTGTTGTTTCCATATATAAGATAAAAAACATCTCCTTTTGGTGTATTTTACTTAACACATTCCCTTCCAGCTCTATCCATATTGCTACAAAGGGCATCAGCTTTTCTTTTATTTTGATCACAGGGCAGTCTATCATTGTGTATATATATCACATCTTCTTGATCCACTCATCTATTTTTGGACATATTGGTTATTTCTGTATCATGATTATTATAGTCTTACAACAAACATGGGAGTGCAGGTTTCCTTATAACAGTGTTTTCTGTTCTGTCTTGTTTTGTTTGTCCTTTGGGTAAAATATTGAGAAGTGAATTTCTGGGTCATATGCTAGATTCATTTTCAATTTTTGAGGAACCTCTACACAGCTTTCCATAAGAGAAGAACTAGTCTGCATTCCCAACAACATTGTAAGAAGTTTCTTTATTCTCCACACCCTCACCAGCACTTGTTCTTTCTGAATTTATAAATAGGATCCATTCTCAGAGGTTTAAAGTAATATATAATTGTATTTTCCATCTAGATTTTTCTGATAACGAGTGATCATGAACGTTTTTTCATGTTCCTTGTGACCATCTGCACGTCTTCTTTGGAGAAATGCTTATTTAGCTCTGTACACTTTTATTTATTTTATTTTTTTATTTTTTTAAATTTATTTATATATATTTCATATCATTTCAGTCCCTGAGGGTCACCCACCACCTCCCCTCCCCATCCACTCAAGCTGGTCCCCACTCTCCCCTTGTGCAGTTTCATTTGGTTGACCATATATTAGTGAAACCATTTGGTTTCTGTCCCTTTATATCTGGCTCATTTCTGCTAGAATGGTTTCTTCTAGGTACATCCAGGTTTCCATAAATTCATCAAATTTGTCATTTTTAATTGATGAGTAATACTCCATTGTGTATATATACCACATCTTTTTCATCCGCTTATCTGTTCTGGGGCATTTGGGTTGTTTCCATGACCTTGTAATTATAAATAGTGCTGCAATAAACATCCGAGCACAGGTGTCCTTTTGTACCCAAATTGAGGTCTCTTTTAGGTAGATTCCCAGAAGTGCAACTGCTGGGTCAAATGGTAATTCCATTTTCATTAGCTTGAGGGTCCTCCATACTGCTTTCCATAGTGGCTGGACGAGTTTACATTTCCACCAGCATACTCCACAAATATGGAAAATTAACTTAAAATAGATCAATGAGATAAATTTAATATCTGGAAACATAAAACTTTTAGAAAAAGCATGAAAAATCTTCATGAAACTTGGGTTTAAGTATTCTTCTATTGATACGATCATATCAGAATGAACCACAAAAGAAAAAAATAGGTTAGTTGAACTTAATTAACATCTGAAACTTTTATGTACAAGAGAAAGTGGAAAGACAGCACATAAAATGAGAGAACGTATTTGTAAATATGATAGCCAACAATGGCTCAATCTACCTTACATATAAAGAATTATTAAAACTCAACAACAAAAAAGCAAACAATTCAAAACTTGCAAAAGACTTGAATAGACATTTCTCTACAAAAACATAAATGGACAAATAAATATATTGGAACAAAACACTACACTATCTAGACTGTTACCATAAAAACAGCTAGAAAATAACAATTTCAAGATAAGAGTACTATAATTAAATAACAAAAATGATAATCTAATTAAAAAGTGGGAAAATAATTTAAGTAGATATTTCTCCAAAGAAAAAAATACAAATGGCTTGAAAAGATTTTTGACATTATAGTCATTAGTAAAACAGAAAGGCAAAAAGTTTAATCACCTCATACCACTGGATAACTATAACAAAAATATAATAACTTAGCAAGGACATATAGAAATTGGAATTCTCATTGATATTTAATGGGAATGTAAATTTATATTATTTTTTAAAGCAGTTAAATTTTTCTCAAAATACTAGTTACTGTCAGTTTTATTCCCAATACCAGATACATTACCCAGAGAAATTAAATCATGAAGATAAATATTATTAAAAATAACTTTCTTAAGAGTAAAAATTGTAGCAACCTAAATATTAATCAACTGATGCATAGATAAAATGTAGTACAGTCACATAATGTACATATTTGGAAATTTATTTGAGGTACTGATACATGCTACCATAATCAGGAATAAACAAATTCATAGAGACAGGAAACAGATTAATTAGTAGTGTTTATGAGTGAAGGGAGAAGAGTGGAGTAGAGGTGGAAATTGAGGTACTGTTTCTTTTAGGAGGCATAAAAATATTCTAAATTAGACTCTTCATAACTGTAACACCATGAGAATATTTTTAAAGTAGTGACTTAAACATTCAAAAGGGATTGTTTTTATGTTAATTCTGTCTAAATAAGTTCAGTCTTTAAAACTGTTTAAAGACATGTCTGCTATTCTTCTGTAAAATAGATAAAAAATAATTTCTCTTCTGCAAGTTACAACATAAGCTTCTAAATATGCCCTTTACTTAGAACTTCTAACAGAGTGTTAGAATCACTTCAGATTCCAAATTATACGTCAAATTGATAAGCATGTATTAAAATATATTTGTTAATTTTAATATTAACAAAATGTTTAATATTCAACTTACAAAAGAAAGAGCATGGAAATTGTATCGAACACAAAAAATATCTTGTGATGTTTTCATATAGTCATTTCTGGATTGTAACCAGGCAACAAATATTTTGAAATAGTGCATGTGAAAATTATTTTTGAGGCACACTTTGGGGAATAGGAAAAATATAAAGGACCCCAGAGTATAGATAAAAAATCTAATGTCATTAATGAGTCTTTTACAATACTATAAACAGCAAATATATGCAGATGGCTTTGACTTTGAGGATGAATTTATTCTCATAAGTGACATGGCCTTTCTTTAATTCTTGAAACATTAATTTAATTCTCACAGAAAGCTAGTGAATTAAAAAAATACTGACTATCTAATAACAGCTTCTGAATAAGAAAAATGTGACTTGCAGACCAAAATGCGATGAAGCTACGAAGTTCATAGAGCTAAATAATTTAAAAGTTTGAGAATAAGAGTTTTTGATTACTTGTCTGATTTTCTTTCCATCAGTCTCATGATGCCTAATTCATTAAGTCCACTAAAAAAAAAAAGGAATGTAACTAAACCTTACTATAACTTCAGAATTGACCCTGTCAGCTATTTTTTCATTGTGTGCAGCTGTTTAAATGTATTGTCTTCAGCAAAAAGCATTGTAAGTAATTGCATAGCATAAAAGTAAATGTTAAATTATAATTCAATTATTCTGCAAGTCTATCACACTAAGTTTATGGGCATTTCATCATATTGCAACAGCACATAGAACAACAATTAGAGAGAAAGAAATGTTCTAAATTGAGATCACAACTTTCTAAGACTTGTCTCCTTGAAGGCATCTCCTAACATTGTTTATGCCATTACTTTTCATTTTAGTTTTACAACTGTCAGCTTTTCTTTTATATATACATTTATTGTGATCCCTTTTTTTCCAAATAGCCAAACACTTGGAAGATTCCAAATTAAATGCCTTAGTTTGACTTAGCACAGAAAAAAATCCTGATTTATTATTAAAGACTTGCCAGGTATTTTCCTTCTTAGATTTTTGTAAACTTTGATTAGTTTTGCCTGAGAACTATGCTCTGAAGTTCATTTCAAGAACATTTTTTGACAGAGTGATAAAGATATTGGTTGAGAAAATGTTGTCACTAAGAGGACAGAGTCCAGGATAACGACAAGACCATGTTGTCATATTTAGATTCCCTTTTTTCTTCGTCCCTCCAATTTTTAACAGAGAAGTGTAACCTATTAACTTTGAAAGTCTTCTTTTTCCTAAAGTTCTTCTCAGATTCCCTGATATTCTTACAGGTCTTACCACAGATGTCAGTACTGTTTATACTGTGCCCTTTACCTAACCCATATTTCTCTGCATGGTACAAAAAATAATGACAGCCTTGTTAATTACCTAAACAGTATTTGTGAGTGTGTGTCTGTGCATGTGTACAAGTAGGGATGGTTGTATATTAAAAAGTATTCATTAAATAATAATTGTGGGAAGTCTATCAACCCTAGAATCTGAAGGAACTAAGGTCAATTTCTGTCTTTAAGAAATTAAGAATCTTACTAAGGACATAGAAGAAATGACTGAAAGTCCAAAGAAGAAATACAAATGGCCAATAAGCATAAGAAAATGTTCACCATCACTTATAATCAAGGAAATGCAAATCAAGACCACAATGAGATAATATCTCACTGATAAGTATTGCCTGTATATAAAAAAAAAATGGAAACAACAACTGCTGGCATGGATGTGGAAAGAAAGGAACACTTTGATTCTGCTTGTGGTAATGTAAACTGGTCCAGCTCCTATGGAACACTGTTGTAGAGGACCCTCAAACTATTGAAAGTGGAACTACCATTTGATCCAGAAATCTCACTTCTGAGAATCTTCCCAAAGCATACAAAAACACTAATTCAAAAAAGCACCTGTACTCAGATGTTTATTGCCTATTTACAATAGCTAGAATATGGACACAATCTAAATACCCCAAAACAGATGAATATTTAAAAAGGTTGTGGTATATTTGCATGGTGGAATATTATTCATCAACCAAAAAGACAAATTAGATGCATTTGTGATGACATGAATGGACCTAGAAGGAATCATGCTAGCAGAAATAAGCCAGAAAGAAATACTGAATGATATCACCTA
Organism: Uropsilus gracilis; assembly: GCA_004024945.1. NCBI lineage: Eukaryota > Metazoa > Chordata > Mammalia > Eulipotyphla > Talpidae > Uropsilus > Uropsilus gracilis. The sequence goes on from PVHY01017997.1 coordinate 28,769, forward strand.
TATGTGGGATATAGGAAAAGGAAACAAATAAAGGGGCAAGTAAAACTTAAAAGTAATTGTCTGCAGAACTGACGCATAGAGAAAGGGAGGGGAGGGGGTTACAATCAGAGGAAGAATGGGCACAAGAGATTGAGATGATGGTTCATGGTGACAAGGTGGTGGGAGTACCTTAGGATATACAACTATGTAGTATATGTATATATATACATATATATAGAATAAATTTTTTTAAAATACAAATATAAAACAAAAATAAAGAACAAAGAGGCTGACAATTGAGAGTTGTGATCAGACTTCTACTTATAAAATTTAGAAAGCAAGTGAATAATAAGATATTTAACAACATATACACTCATTTAATGGGTCTTAATTATGTCCAGACCTGACAGAATTCCATGATCAAATAAAAATAATTGCTGTATATTCTAAAAGTAAATATATCTTAAAATTTCATCTTGTACATAGCACTTGTAATAACCAACATTAATTGTAATGCAAATGGCTTGTATTTCAAATAATAATCATTTAAAACATAATATATCTTATAATATCAATGATAAAACATTCACAATCAAGTCAAATATTTACTGATTTACAGATAGAAATGATGAAACAAAATTCTTTAAAAAAATGATTGAAAGCAGACAATTATATTCTTCAAAACCCAAACACATAACAATGTGCAGTCTTCAGTGACATTAAAATGTTCAGGATGTTTACAGGAATTCAAAAAAAGAAAAAAAAAAGGAGGTGGTCTTGAAATCAGTGGCACAGTCTTACAATAAGGGAATGTATCTGTGTACCTGAGTACACAGTCTATTTTTGTGGATGAAAATTGTGGGAAAAGAAGAAACTCACAGTCAACTTCTCTATATATATTCGTTTCTCTTTCTATTATTTGCTAAAATTACGAAACATTGAAGGAATAAAATGAAATCAAAAGCATATACTGCCACCTGAGTGATTAACATAATTGTGAAGATTCTTATTTTAATCTTCCAATTCATCAGTAACTAAATAAGAGGGTTAGTGACTTCATACTATATAACACTGAATTTCATGAATAAAATGATAAGTAGGTTTTAGCATTTTAGTTATTGATATTTCAATTAATTGTATAAGTAGTTCTTTTAAATGGACTTTGTAATGTCATCTTGATAATAAAACAGGAGAATAAGGAAAAAATAAAAATGCTGGAATTGGTGTTTTACATGGAATAATTTATGAAGATAGAATCATTTATGTTGCCCTATGTTGTGATATTCTTTGTGCTAGACACATGTATTGTCTTATTTCTGATAACATTAGGTAGATAACTACATTTTTCACCTAAGGAAAATAGGTCAAAAAAGTATAAATAATTTTTCAAGATCATAGAACCACTAAAAGGTTGCATCAGAGTTGG